>JABUQX010075497.1:17500-30000 GCA_015478945.1 Trachelipus rathkii
CTAGTATTAGAATATTAAGGGAGACTTTATATCCTCAGACCCCCTACTTGTGGAAGTCAAAAGGCAAATTTTCACAATTTTTTTTTATTATCTAGATTATAGAAAAATTCCTCCTGAACATCATGTGTAGATTGAGTGGGGTTGGGTAGTGAAGGAAATGTCTAAATGGTTTTTGTAGATACTGAAATTTGATTTTAGAAGGTGTGCGAACTAAAAAAATTTCGGGCGAGAGAGTGTGCGGCGAGGTGCGAGAGGAGAGTGTGAATTCCGAAGTTCGGCTAGGTGAAAAAAAAGTTTTATTTATAATTATAGAGAAAATCAATATTTTTTCCTTCAAGTGGGATGTGCTCAACCTCCACCCATTCTTCGGATTTTACTCAGTCAAAAATAAATAGAGCCGGAGCCGGAGCCGGACCGGGAGCCGGAGCCGGAGCGGAGCTGGTGCTGGTGCCGGTGCGCGGAAGCCAATCCTGCTGGTATAAATTTTTTTCAGGAAATAATTTTTTAGATGAAAAATTTATTGCCAGAAAAACGTACTAAACAAATTTTCAAAATAGTGCCAGAATCCTTGAGTCGGATCCGAGCCGATCCCGGAACGGGAATCGAGAGCCGAGAGGCCGGTGTCCGGACCAGGAGGCCGAACCAGAGTATGAAATTTTTCAAAAATATTTTAGGTGAAAAATTTGATTGGCCGCAGGGAAGAGCGTGCTGAAACAATTTTTCAAAGTAGGTGTAGAAACTTAAGTCGGCATCAGAAGCAGAAAGCGAAGTCATAACCGGATTCGAGCCGCATCCGGAGCCGGATCCGGAGGCGGATCCTGGGTATTGATTTTTTCGAAAAATATTATTTTTTGTGAAAAATTTAATTTTCAGAAGACGTGCCGAACAAATTTTCAAATAGTGCAGAGATACGGATCCGGAGCCGAAGCCGAAGCAGAGCGCATCCGGATCCGGATTCCGGATCCTGGGATGGGTAGGAATGTTTTCTTCCAGAAAATATTTCTTTAGGTGAAAAGTATATTACGAAAGAAGTGGTGGGCTGAGAATGTTCAAATAGTGAGAAACATTAGTCGGATCCGGAGCAAACCAAAGTCGTATCCGGAGCCGGATCCGGAGCCGGAGCCGGATCCTGCGGTTATGACGATTTTTTGAGAAACATTTTTTGCTTGAAAAATTTATTGTATGGAAGACGTGCGGCGGAAGCATTTTGCAAAATTTAGTGCAGAAACCTTAGCGAATCCGAGCCCGAAGCTGAAGTCGAGCCGGAGCCGGAGCCGGATCCGGAATCCTGGGTGGAAATTTTCTGCAGGAAAAATACTTTTTCATAGGGTAAAAAATTTATTCAAGAAAGCGTGCTTAACGAATGTTCAAATAGTCTAGAAACACTAGTCGGATCCGGAGCCGTATCCGGAGTCCGGAGCCGGATCCGGAGGCCTGTCGCTGGGGGTGGGGAGTGGAATATTTTTCGGAAATATATTTTGGGGAAAAATGACTGTTCAGGAAGACGTTGCCGAACAGAGTTTTCGAGAAGTAGCAGGAAAGCGCGGGAGTCGGGGAGGCGGCGGAACCGAAGCTGAAGTCGGTCCGGATCCTGGGTATGAATTGTTTTCAAGAAATATTTTTTTAGGTGAAAAAATTTATTTCAAGAAGACGTCCTGAACAATTTTCAAATAAGTGTGTATATACATTAGTCGGATCCGGAGCCGAAGCCGAAGCCGAAGTTGTATCCGGAGCCGTAAAGCGGAAGCCGATCCTGGGTATGAATTTTTATTCGCGGAAATAATTTTTTTGGTACGTTTGAGAAAATTTATTTGTCAGGAAGCGCGTTGCCGAACAATTTTTCAAATAGTTGCAGAACCCTAGTCGAGATCCGAGCCGAAGCGTGAGGGAGGTCGTACTGATCCCAGTATTCCGAATCCGGTATCCGGATCCTGGTATGAATTTTTCTTCAGAAAATATATTTTTAGGAAAATAAAATTTATTTTCAAAGAAGAAGTAATGCTGAACAATGTTCAAATAGTTCTAGAAAACATAGTCAGATCCGGAAGCCGGATTCCGGGAGCCTGGATCGCTGGTGAGAAGTGTGTGTTGTTTGCGAGAGAGGTTTGGTGTTCGGGAGTGTGAGAGAGATTGGATTTGTGTCAGAAGAGCGGTGCGAACAATTTTCAAAAGTGCAGAACCTTAGTCGGGATCCGAACCGTAAGCTTGATGTCGGAGCCGAGCCGGAGCCGAAGCCGGATCCCTGGGTATGAATTTTTCTTCAGAAAATAATTTTTAGGTGAAAATTTATTCAGAAGAATACTGCTGAATCAATGTTCAAATAGGTGTAGAAAACATATAGTCGGATCCGGAGCGAAGCCGAAGTTTCGTATCCGGAAGCCGGATCGCGTGTGAGTGAGAGGTTTGTGTGGTGTCGGAGGAGAGAGTGTTTTTTGCGGAAAGAATTTATTGTCAGAAGACGTGCCGGACAATTTTCAAATAGTACAGAAACCTTAGTCGATCCGGAGCCGAAGCTGTGATCGGAGTCGGAGCCGGAGCCGGGATCCGGGAAGCCTGGGTATGAATTTTCTTCAGAAAATATTTTTGAGGTAAAAAGTTTATTTCAAGAAGACTGTGCTGAACAATGTTCAAAGGTCTAGAAACATTTAGTCGGATCCGAGCTGATCCGAAGTCGTATCCGGAGCCTTATTCGGAGCCGGATCCTGGGGGTATGAATTTTTTCGGGAAATATTTTGTTAGGTGAGAAAATTTTTGTCAGAAGGCCTGCCGAACAATTTTCAAAGGCTGGATAGTGGTATTTCCATAACATCAAAATATTATTGTGTGCGAGAGTCAGAGGTATCTCAAAAACTACAAGTAGCGACAGAAAAAGGAATACATTTGCTGGAATGTGGTCAAAAGTGCGTGAGGTGCGAAAATGTAAAAAAAAAAAAAAAAAAAAAAAAAAAAAAAAAAAAAAAAATCTGCAAAAACTACAATAGCTACAGCGAAAAGGAATACATTTTGGAATCCTTTAAAAATTTAGCTAGGAAAATGTAAAAAAAAAAAAATAATAATAAATTAAATAAAATAAATATTGGCTATTTTTTTTAGGAGAACGGGGACATATATATATATATATATATATATATAATATAATAGTATAATATTATATATATATAGTAATATATATATATAAGGTAGTGAACACATATATTTATATATACTAGTATATATATACGTATATATATTATATATAGTATATAGTAATATATATATATATATATATATAGATATATATATTAGTAGGTTATATATATTATATATATATAATATATATTTATATATATATATTATATATTATATAATATAGTAGGTGAGTGATAGGTAGTATAATTATATATACATATATATAATATAGAGTATATAGATATATTATATATATAGGGTATACATATAATAGGTATAGGTATAGGTATAGGTATATATATATATTATAATATTATATATATATAGTATATAGTATATATATATATATTATATAAATAGAGAGTGAGTAGTATATGGTATTGAAAGGTTATTACCACTGCAAGTGTAGGGGCTCGAAGCGACGGGGAAACAGGGGGGACTTTTCCCATACCCGTTGTAGGCGGCGCACCCCCGCGTGCACGGTGATCGCCGCGGCTCGAGTTGCCGGAGACCGGCTGCCCCGGAGGAGGGGGGAATTAGTCCTACCGCGTAGTTCCCCGGCCGCGAAGCGAAACCCCGACTCCTGCCATTGGTGCGTTTACCCTGGGGTATTCTTTAGTAAAAAAAAAAAGCAAAAATTAATAGAAAGTCTTTATTTTAACGAGTAGACCAAGAAAAGCGTCCTAAATTTCTTAATATAACGGTATTACTATTAATTAATGACAATAATTTATTTAGTCTTATTTATTTTTGTATATGTTGCTATCTAGATTTTAAAAGGATTCCAAAAAATGTATTCATTTTCCGCTGTAGCTATTGTAGTTTTTTTTTTTTTTTTTTTTTTTTTTTGTTTTTTTTTTTCCCCCGCACTAAAATTGACCAGCATTCCAGCGAAGGTATTCCTTTCCCTGTAGTAGCTATGTTAGGGTTTGAGGATGAGGAGAGTGGAGATTTGAAGAGATGAATGTTTCTGTAATGAAATACATCTTTCCCATTTAAATAGGGCAGAAACCTTAGCCGGGATCGCGGAAGCGCGAGAGCGCGAGAGTCCGGAAGCCGATCCGGGATCAATGGTATGAGATGTGTTTTAGAAATATTTTTTAGATGAAAAAATATATTGTCAAAAGACTAGCGAGAGCGAGATGTTGTGGGCAGAATATGTGAAGGAAATGTTTAGTTGGATTCCGGAGCCTGGCGCGAGAGGAAGATGAAACCGGATCCAGGGTATAAATTTTCAATAAAATATTTTAAGTGAAAAATTTATTGCCAGAAGACGTGGCTGAATAATTTACAAATAATCAGAATCCCTCAGATGCGGAGCCGAAGCCGAAGTCGAAGCCGGACCGAGGCGGCGGAGCCGAGCCGTATGGAGCGGTGGCCGAGCGAACTGTTTATGAATGGAGGTAATGAATTTTTCATTAAGGACGTTTTTCTGATAAAAACAAAATTGTGAGAGATTAGCTGTTTAATTTTCAAATAGTGCAAAATACTTTAGATCCGGATCCGGAGCGGAGCCGGAGCCTGGGTATAAATTTTTTTCGAAAAATATTTTTTAATTTGAAAAAATTGTTACCAGAAGACGTGCTTGAAACAATGTTTAAAATAGTGCAGAAACCTAGTCAGAGAGCCGGAGCCGGAGCAGAGTTAGATTTTGGGTATAAATTTTTTTCAAAAATATTTTTTAGTGAAAATATATTACCAAAAGAGAGTGCGTGCGAGTGCGAGAGTGTTGCGAAGAGAGAGGTATAGAAACCTTAGCCGAGCCGAATCTTAATAAAAACATAATTATTGACGTTGCGTGGGAATATATATATAGGTATAATAATATATATATGGTATATATAGATATATATATGCTAATAATATTAATATATATATAATATATATATATATATATATATATATATATATAATATATATATATATTATATATATATATTATAATATGCAAATTAAAATAAAAATAAACATCTTCAGTGAGAAGAGGCGGTAAATCTTTTTGAAATAGCCAATAAATATCCTCAACGTCATAGATGAATCATACCTCATACCTCTCAAGCCATACCCACGTGGAAAAGCACAATTTCAAATTCTAATAAGCATAAATAAGATGCATAAGCTAATAGGGTGATGTCACGAATTTTAACAATTTAGAAATATTTTTATAGATTCTCTGGATTGTTATAAATTTTTTTTTATGAAAAGTGAAATTAATATTTAATTTAATATCCGCCTTCCCAGAAAAAGAAGGCATCTCGAACAGATTTCTAATCTAATGCTTCGATATCACTGCCTTTAAACTCGGTACCTATTTAAATCGACAGGACGGGTGGTTGGAACACCTGCTGGGGCTACCTTGCATTCTGCTTGGGTGTTCCTGGTTTACAGGAACAACAAACCAAAGTCAAGAAACGCCGAATTGTGCACAACATGCTTGTTGCGACAAAATTTGCAATAATAAGACAAAGAAAAATTTCACTCGCGCAGGATTCGAACCATCGACAATAGGCTCTCCGTCAGACAATGCTACAGAAAGCATCTACCACTAGTCCGAGTTCCACCTTCCCAGAAAAAGAAGGGATATCGGAACAGTTTTCTAATCCCGCTTCGATATATCACTGCTTTGAAACTTGAGTACTTATTTAAATCGACAGAGGGTGTTGGAAACACCTGCTGTGCTGCATGCGCATTTGTTGGGTGCGTCCTGGGTTACGAGGAGCAACCAACCAAAGTCAGAGGAACTCCTAAGATGGTCCCCAACATGCTGGGCAAATTTGCAAGAAATAAGACGAAGGATAGAGAGTGTGGGACTCGTGCCAGACTCGAACCGAGTCGGGACAGAGCGAGCGATGCGCGGCGTTAGGGAGCGGCAGATGTCGCAGAGAGCGTCTTACCGACGTATTCGCGGATGGGCCGCGGGGGGGGGCTTGGGCCCAGGAGGAAAAGATTAGGCATATCCGCCGAACAGTTTTTTCTAATCTAGCTCGATATACACTGCGTTGAACTCGGTACTTATTTAAGATGAGCAGGAGGGTGGTTTGAACACCTGCTGTGGCTACATGCATTTCTGCATTTGGGTGCTCCTGGGGGTGGGGTAGGCGAGGCAGAGCCAACCAAAGATCAGAACCGCCAAATGGGGGCGCCAACGATGCTTGTTGCGGCAAAAATGGCAATGAGAGAGAATGCGAGAGTGAAGAATTTCACTCGCGCCAGGACTCGAACCATCGACAACAGCATCGCGTTAGACCAAATGGACAGGGAAGCTCTTCACTTGTCCCGATCACACGCTCCCAGAAAAAAGGATTGCATCTCGGAAGCAATTTTCTTATAATGGTGCGTTGCGAGAGAGCGCGAGCGTGTGTGTGAGAACGTGCGGAGAGCGTGAGAGAGTTGTAGAGATGGACAGTAGGGTGTTGAACACGCTGCTGGGCTACATGCATTCTGCTTGGGTATTCCTGGGTGAACGAAGAGAAGCGCGAGATGCAGAAGTCGAGAAGAGACGCGCGAGACGAGCACAGCTATGCTTGTTGCAACAAATTTCAAGAAAGTAAGAGGCAGAAGAGAGAGAGAGAGAGTGCGCGCTCTGCCCAGACTCAAGGCCATCACAACAGACGTCGCCGTTAGAGCAATGTCCAGGAAGCCTCACCACTAGTCCGGATCGCGCTGTCCGCGAGAAGGAGAGGAGAGGCATAGTCGGAACCAGTTTTCTTATCTTCTGCCTCCGATTACCACTGCTTTTGAAACGCGGGTGGTAGCTTATTTAAATGAAGAGAGTGGTGTGAACACCTGCTGGTTCTACACTGCCTTCTGCTTCGGTGCTCTTGGGTTACCAGAGCAACCAACCAAAGTAAAGCAACGCCGAAATTGGCACAACATGAGTGAGAGAGAGAGTGCGAGAGAGAGTGAGAGAGAGAATTAAAAAATTTCACTCACGCCAGACTCGAACCATCGACAACACGTCACGCGAGACAATGTGCAGTAGGCTCTACCACTAGTTCGATCAACCTTCCCAGAAAAAAGGCATCTCGGAACAGTTTAATCTGCCTGCTTCGATATCACTGCTTTGAAACTCGGGACTGAAAATTATTTAAATCCATGGAAGGGTGCTTGGAAACCCCTAGTATATAGGGTGAGTGATGAGATGAGTGAGGTAGGGTGAGTATATAGTATATATTAATATATATACGTTATATATTATATATATATATATATATAATATATATATATATATTATATATAATATATATATATATAGATATATATATATAAATATATATAATATATACTAATAGTATATATATTATATATATATATATATATATATATATAATAGTATATATAAATTATTGTAAAAATTATATTGATATATATAGGGTAGAGTATATATAAATATATAATTATATATATAAGTAGATATATATATATATATTATATATAATATATAGTATATATATATATATATATATATATATATATATTATATAATATATATATAGATATATATAAATATATATATGATATATAATATATATATATATATATATATATAATATATATATATATATATATTATATGATATAATATATATATATAATATATATAGTATTATATATATATATTATTTATATATATTTAGTTTACAAACAATACTAGGATTAATATTAGAGTAGCATTATTAATGTCTTTAAATGGTTTATTATACTATTTATTATTATTTTTATTATTATATTATTATTATAAGTATTATTATTATGGCTTATTTATGTATGATTATTATTTATTAGTATTATTATTATTATTATATTATTATTATATTATGATTATTATTATTGATATTTTATTAATTGATTATTATATTATTATTATTATTATTGATTATTATTGTTATTATGATTAATTATTATTACATTATTATTCATTATTATTATTATTATTATTACGGTTTTTATATTATTGATACATTATTTATTATTATTGTATTATTATTATATATTATTACTGTTATTATTATATTATTATATTATTATTATTATGATTATTATTGATTTATTATTATTATATTATTATTAATTATATAGATTATTATGATATTATTATTATATTATTAGTATTTTAATATATTTAAAATATATATTAGTTATTTTTATTTATCAATAAATCACATCAAATAACATCAAACTCCCCTCAGTCAAAGGTTAAATCCCAAGAAGATATTCTGCGTTATCTTTGAAACTCAGTCAAGTCTCCCCTAATTTCGATGAGCAATACAAGATTAATAAGTAATTCCTCATGACACTTATGGACTTAACATTGAGTATAAATAAGTCTATGAATAACAGTGAGGAATTTAACGTTGAACAAAATAAATCGCTGCTTGCACTGATGAACTTTTAACCATAGCTAAAGAAGGTCTGATAAATTTAACGTTGACTAGAATTACTATTTATTTCACATTGATGGATTTAATGTTGACTAAATGAATTCTGTAGGCTCACTGATGCACGTAACGTTGACGAAAAGATGTTTATGGTTAAATTGATGGATTTAACGTTGACTAAAGGATAGAATTCTTTTTTTACACTAATGAACTTAATGATGAGTGAATGAAATCGTTAGTCTTTATTTTCATTGGTTGCCTTAACGTTGACTAAAAAAGATGGATAAGCTTATGAAATTAACGTTGACTGAAGAAAGTCATTCTTTTCACTCATGATACTTAACGTTTATTAAAAAAAGTCCGTGGTTACATTGGTGGACTTAGCGTTTACCTTAAGAAGTTGATGGTTACCCTAATAGACTTAGCGTTCACCAAAAGACGTTTGTGGCTACACTGATGTATTTAACGTTGATTGAAAAGGTCTACGGTTTCAATGATGGGGTTAACGTTAAATAAAATATGCCTATGGTTGCGTTTAATAACTTAACGTTGTCTATAAAAAAGTATACAGTTTTTCAATGATGATTTAACGTTTACTCAAAGAAGTGTATTGTTAACACTGATAGACCTAAAGTATATTACTAAGAGAAGTCTATGGAAATACTGATGAATTGACTAAAGAAATCTATGGTTGGCTAAAGAAAGTCAATGTTTATATTTAAAGACTTATCGCTGACTAAAAGAAATTAATGGCTGTTAATCTGAAAGAAGTAACTAAAAGAAATCTTTGTAAAATTCGAGTAATTTAAAAATTTGAACCACTGGGTTGATTTTATTTATTTACTTTCACATTTAGTCCCCATTGTTGGTGATATGTTGTTTTGTTTCTGATATAAGGCATTTCATTAATTTACTTCGGTTTGTAAAACCGAAAAAAAAAATCTGATCGAAATTTTTTTTACTCACATACCTTCACACACACACACACACACACACACACATATATAATAATGATAGTATATATTATATATATATATATAATATATATATATAGATAAAATATATCGTAATATAAAAATTGTTTGCTTAACAAATAAATTGCGCTTTTAGCTTACAGGATCATAAATACTGTATTATATTCGTTATATGACTAATATAGTAATGGAAGGTATAATGCGTCTTCTTTGATTGATGAATGTGTGAAGTAGAGAGTCAATGCGAGTGCTTACATGTATCTCTTTAGATAGCAATAAGGCAAAAATCATTTCATTTTATTTTTATTATTTTTATTTTATTTTTATTTTTATTCTATTTTTCTTTCTTTCTAATGGAATTTATCTTATATTGATTTTGATTTCTGACATTATTTATATACCTTTGAATCTTTCTTTTGCTTTTTTTTTTTTTTTTTTTTTGTTTTTTTTTTTTTTTTTGTTTTTTAGTTATGATACTTTTTTTTCTTTTCTATGTGGTTAAATCTTTTTATTTTCTTTCTTTCTTTTTCATTATTTTATTTTTTTTCTTTCTCTTCTCCTTTATTTTTTTATTTTATTTATGTGTTATCTCGTGGAGTTGAGTGTGCTGGTGCGCGATGCGTGGATTGTGCGTTCCTTTCTATTTTTTTTTTCTTATTTTTTATTGTTTTATTTATCAAATTTTTTTGTTAATATGTCGTTTTTTCTCTTTCTAGGATTCTCTTCTCTATTTTTTAGATTTCTACTCTCTCTTCCCTTTTCTAATTTCTATTAATTTTCTCTCATTTTCATCCTATTCAAATCAATTATATTTCCACTAATTTTCTATTTTTTCATTTTATAATTTTTTTATTAATTTTTATTCCTTTTTCCTATTTTATTCTTTTCTCTTTTAATTCTTTTTTTCATTTTCCTTTCGTTGTTATCCATGTGTTTCTCTTTATTTTAATAATATATTACCTTCTCTCTCTCTTCTCTCTCTCTCTCTCTCTCTCTCTCTCTCTCTCTCTCTCTCTCTCTCTCTCTCTCTCTCTCTCTTCTCTCTCCTCTCTCTCTCTCTCCTTCTCTTCTCTCTCTCTCTCTCTCTCTTCTCTCTTCTCTCTTCTCTCTCTCTCTCTCTCTCTCTCTCTCTCTCTCTCCGTTCCCTGCGAACCTTGTCTTTGTATTATGGCTCTTTCAATCATAGAACCACAGATACATATATAGATATTTTTTTTTTTTTTTTAAATCCTATTGATTTTGCTGTGAAACTTAAAATTTTCGTTCAAAACTTTAAACCGTTGTCAAAGTGCTATCAGATCAACTGTTTAGTAGTTTTAATAAATGTAGGTGATAATTTTCTATACGATCACACAAAGAAGAGCAGCAGTATCTAGTACACGAGCGAGCAGCGAGCGACAGCGAGCTAGCGACAGCGACGAGCGAGCAGGTATGAGTGAGTAGGTAGATATAAGTATATATATATATATATTATAATATATATTATATATTATATTATAGGGGTGGTAGTAGTGATGTTAGTAGTAGTAGGGGTGAGGTATTAGGGGGTAAGGTGAGGTATAGTAGTAGGTATATTAGTATATAGGGGGTAGGGTAGTATATATATATATAATAAACCAAGTATTTAAGATATGAGTAAAGTGATTTTTGCCAAAAAATACCCAGGTAAAACCTAGTTAAACATTTGTAAAATTATTACTAGACTATATAAATAGAAAATGGTGAATATATATATAATATATATATATATATAGGTAGTGAGTGTATTATATATATATATTATATATATATATAATATGAGTGAGTGTGAAGAGAGGTAGTGAGGAGAGTTATTATATAAGTATATATTATATATATATATATATAGCTTATATTTATATTATATATATTATGAGGGTGGAGTGAGGTGTGAGTATATATATATGGGGGTAGTGGAATTGGTTATTATATTAGATTAATATTTAGTATGGTAGTATAGTGAGTAGTGAGTGAGTGAGGTATAGTATATTATAATATAATATATATAGTGTTATAATATATATATTATATATATATTATATATATATATATATATTTTAGTATGGAGTAGTGAGTGAGAGAGTAAATATAGTGAGAGAGGAGAGGGTAATATAGATTATAATATAAGAATATATAATATATATAATTATAATAGCTATATATATATATATACTATATAAATAGAAAATGGTGAATATATATATATATGTTCATCAGTCATGGCAGGGATGAAAGGAAGTTTCGGTGTCCTGCAACTGATGGACATATTTACTGGCACTGAAAAACATTTCAGCTAGATAGTATGCTAAACTAGATATCATATTAAAGAAGAAAAAACTAGAACTAAAAAAAAATAGTTTAGGTATATGTGTATTTTTTTTCCTTTTTTTGCAATTTTCACATACACAAAAAAAAAGCGAAAACTCCTGATGCTCATTGACATAATTATGATTTTTTAAATTTTTGATGTCAGGAAAAAATTATAAACATTAAAAATAGTTTTAAAATTATTAATTTTAAAAGTTAGTATACATTTCAGGTTTAAATGTTTTTATATTAAATTGTACACACTTTCATCTTGCCATATATATAAGTAAGATACATAGGGAAAAAAACATTACTAAAAATTCTAGAATTTCTCCTTTTTTTCTTTATTTTCTCACAATATACATAAATAAAGGAGGATGTTGCAATTGATTTTTTTCTAGTTTGATACCTCCTTCAACTACTTTATCTCCGTAAAGAGAGTTTTGCAGTTGAACATTGTTAGATTCATTGACCAAAGCCATCCTAATCCAGAAAAGTAACTCAGCATCCCTTGGTCCCTAACGACCCTGCTGTCTACTGTAGGCAAAGGCAATTCACCTCTGGTAAATAAAGGTCTTTGCAATTTTCTTGAATTGCTATAAGAGATGTTTACAATACCATACTACACTTGTCAAATGCGGATTTGAAAGAATTTG
>JABUQX010075497.1:40000-41743 GCA_015478945.1 Trachelipus rathkii
TCTCTTTTTTTGCATCCATATAGTGTATGTATGTTATGTATGTATGTATGTATGTATGTATGTATGTATGTATGTATGTATGTATGTATGTATGTATGTATGTATGTTAGGACAATCTCTTTTTTTGCATCCATATGTATGAGTAGATATGTAGTTATGTATGTAGTATGTATGTATGTATGTAATGTATGTATGTATGTATGTAGTGTAGGATATTATATGTATTTGAGACAACTTCTTTTTTTGCATCCATATGTATGTACTGTTGTATGTATTATGTATGTATGTATGTAGTATGTATGTATGTATGTATGTATTGTATGTATGTATGTATGTATGTATGTATGTATGTATGTATGTATGTATGTATGTATGTATGTATGTATGTATGTATGTATGTATGTATGTATGTATGTATGTATGTATGTATGTATGTAAAGAAAATCGAATCAAAACCTTCTTCTTGGGTTTGGGTATGGGGGTATAAATTTGATATAATTTTGACCATATGTTCAGGGTCTTATGTATTATCACATTTATTCCTGTTTTATAATCTCTTTTTGTGAATGTATTTGTTTATCCCGAATTTTAAATATACGATTTTTTTATAAGAACCTTTTTTCTTAAATTCAAAAAAATGTTTTTGTTATACATTTTTTTTTATCCTTTTTTCCCTCTTGAGTTTTTTTTTTTCAATCTATTTTTAGTAAAGAGGTTTATTTATTTATTTATTTATTTGTTTATTTATTTATTTTATTTTATTTTTTGATAGACTTTTTGTACTTCTTTCATTTTCCTTTTTATTTTATTTTTCTTTTCTTTTCTCTTTCCTTTATTTCTTTCTTTCCCTTTTTATTTTTTTTTATTTTTTCTTTCCTTTTTTTCTTTTCTTTCTTTTGCTTTTCATTTCTTTTTCTCTTCTTTTTATTTCTCTCTATTTTCTTTTTTACCTTTCTTTCTATTTTCTTTCATTTCTTTCTTTTGCTTTATATTTATCTTTATCATTTTTTTCTTTCAAATTTCTTTTTCCATTTCTTTCATTCTATTTTGTTTATTTTCTTCTATCTTTCTTTCCTTTTTTATATTTTTCTTTCTTTCCTTCTTTATTTCAATTTTCTTTCTATTTTCTTTTTCGTTCTTTCTTTCCATTTTCTTTTTTTTCATTTCTTTCTTCATTTCCTTCATTTTTCGTTTTTGCTTTCTTTTTAATGTTTCTTTTTCTATTTTATTTTCTTCATACCTCTATTTTTATCTTTCTTTCCATCTTATTTGTTTATCTATCTTTTCATTTTTCATTTCATTCTTTCTCTTATCATTATTTCAAACTTTCTTCATTTTTCTTTCCTTTTTTTTTTCTTTTTTTTTCTTATTTTTTTTTCTCTCAATTTACTTTGCTTGTTTATTTATTTTTTTTTATTTTTTTTTTCCTTTCTCTTTATTTCTTTGTTATTAAATTTTTCATTTCTCTTATTCTTTTAATTCTTTCTTCCTTCAGTCTTTCCTTTTATATTTTTCTTTCTTTTATTTCTTATCTGTATGTTTTCCATACTTTCTTTCTTCTTTCCATATATATATATATATATATTATATAATATATATAATATATATATATATATATATATATATATATATATAGAATAATATATTATATTTATAATATATATATATAATATATATATATATATACCGTATATCTTTTTCTCATTCATCTGTTACTTGCAATTAGTTCATTATCATCTCTCT
>JABUQX010075498.1:0-17500 GCA_015478945.1 Trachelipus rathkii
TTACTATTATAAGTAAGAATATAAGATTTGAAATGATGTTATATGTTGGTCTCTTTACTAAGATATAACCAAGACAAAAAAACGGTCATAATGCACAAAGCACGTAAATGAGAAAAATCACGACATGAAACTTGAGAGGTTATATGAAAAAATGAGAAAAAACAAAATACTTAGAAAACTAGAATATAGTTTATCTGGCTTTTTTTTAAGGTATTTTTTGGGCCCGGCTTGTGTTAGTTGTATCATTACTTTGAAGAACAAGCGTGGATTTGAAAAATCTTCGAAAAAATGGAGAAAAAAAATGACAAAGGAAATGAATTGAAAATAATAAAGTTAGTTTATTAAAAGAACATTTATATTATGTTAATTAAAGATTGAGAGTATAATATAATTTATATTGCGATATATACAAATAGTTCTATATTGTGAGATAAAAAAAGAAAAATTTGACGTTGTTATGAGAGGAAAAACAGATTAAATGGATTGCGCGGTGTGGTTGTGTGCGTTGGGGTTGATAAAGAAATTCCATCCGGATAAATAAAGCTTCTAATGAAAATTTAAGGTAAAGAACATTTATGAAGTCTAATAATTATATATTTTTTATTTATCGATGAGGTAGATAGGTAAATTTCTAAGTAAGGAATCAAATATATATTATCTAATATAAATGATATGTAAGGGATATTGTAATACTATTATATATATATAAAAAACTATATATATTATATAATATATATATATACTATATATATATAAATATATATATAGCTATATATTATATATGATATATATATAAATATAATTATATATATGCCCTATTTCTGATTGTATGATAATTAGGCAAGTTTTTGATTTTTTTTGTTTTCTTTTTTTTTTAATATATTGCTACTATTATGATACGCCAATCAACCACTGCGCGTAATTTCAAGATGGCGTACTGGACATGATTCAAAAGTCTCGAAAGATATCCCTTTATTAAGCATATAATTTCATTAAAAAAAATCATCATTACTGGTAAGTAATTATTAGATTTTAAAAAGAGAAAATTTTCGAAACACAGTTCACGACACCTTCTTCACAGAAACAAACCAAATATAACAGACAATGAGAATTTCAGCCGTATATAAAGTACTTAATTACAAAAAATGTAAAAAAAAAACATCATTTTTTCTAAATTAAATATCTCAAAGAATAGACACTTACATGAAAAAACCAATTACATATTGAAATCAGCGAGTTAAAAGCTTAATTAACAAAATTGTCAAAATTAATAATAATGGAAAAAAAATGTAAGGGGGCTCGAGCCAGACGAGAGGAGACAAACACAGAGGGGGGGACGTTTCCACATACCCTCGTATGGGTGGAGTGTCGGAGAGGAATCACCCAGCGAATACCAAATACCAAAGAGCGATGAGGGGGTTCCGGAGACACCTCCCCTCGGAGTGGGGATAATTCTTAAGTCTACCCTGTATTCCCACCGGAAAAGCCAGAGTAGAACACCCGACTCCACTAGGGCCTTATGCGGTTTTACCCCTTGGTATTTGTCTTTATGTTAACAAAAAAAAAAAAAAAAGGTTACGGAGTTGCAGGTCACTTAAAACACTGGTCCGCTATATATATTTTTAATCATGACGGTCCGTTATATCACTGAAATTCCATTGTTGTTCAAATATAGTACAATATATTAAAACCAACCCACAAAAAAAAATCAAAAAAACGAACCATCTGTGGTTTAGAACAGAAAAGATCCTACTATATATATATTATATAGAGTATAGTATATATATATATATCTATATTATATATAATAAATTTATTGAAAATATATATATTACATATTATATATCATATATATATATATGATATATTATAATATATATAATAATATAATATATAGTATAATATATAATATATAATAATATAATAATAATACGGTACGTAAAGTTTTACTTTTAACGCCCACCCACGGAACGGGATAGCTCGGCGATCAAAAAATTTGTAGCACAAAAGGTAGCACTCTAATGATAACTAAAATATAGACGTTTTTATAGGGTCCGAAATGAAAAAAAATCATGATCTCCAAAAAACTACAATAGCTAACAGCGAAAAGAATACATTTTTGGAATCCATGTAAAAAAATGTAGGAAAATGTAAAAAAAAAAAGAAAAAAAATATTGGTTAAGTATTTCACTACGTAAGTATGAGCCAAAGAAAGCTCGATTTTAATGACCATTTATACGTTACTGAATCGTATAAAATAAATAGAACTTTTCCTAGTATAGTTTTTGTTTTGGCTTTTTTAATTAGAAGAAATACCCCAAGGGTTATATATCGCACCGAATGGCAGGAGTATGCCGGGGTCTCTCGGCCTTAGAGGGTAGCCGGGGAACTACGGGTATGTCGACTAATTTCCCCCCTTCCGTACCGGGGAGCAGTCTCTTCTTAAACTCACCCCGCTCTTTTGGTATTTGGGTGTCGCGGGGGTTCCTGCCGCCCCTCCCCCTACGAGTAGGGAAAACGTCCCCCAACGGTGATTCACCCGTCACAGCCAGGGTGAAGCGAGCGAGTGAGCAATAATGATGATCTTTACAATATATTTATATATAATCTTTATCATTTAATATAAAAAGAATATATAAAAAAAAAAAAAAAAAAAAAAAAAAACAACATAACAGAGAAATTTGCGATAATCGAGAGACTCTTCGACTAAACTAGCTATTTATGTCAAGGAGTGCATACCTGTGATCATATTGATTGCACTGTCTCCGAGCAGCCCGTCCGTGTGGGTCCTCATCAGTAATTTGTCACATATAATAGAGATAAATACGGAGAGATATCTAATATTAGGAGAGAGATATATAAGAGTTATATTATTATATCTATTTATGACGATTGAGTATATAATATTATTTAATTATATATATAAATATATAAAATAAATATAATAAAAATAAAAAAAAATATATTACTATAACGGTATTGTAATACATATATATATTTTTATATATTATTTATAGTATTAAAGTAAACTAAATAATATATTATAAATAATATATATATATATATATATATATATTATATATATATATATATATATATATTTCGTACATACTATAATATATATATATATATATATATATATATTATATATTATATATTAATTATATATATATATACTATAATAATATAATATATGGGAAAATAGGGAATGCCGCTCAGAGGCAATCCGCTCACCCAAGTTTTCCCTGAAACGCTTGAAATTACACTATTCTATCAGTGTTGCCATATCGTGTGCATCAAATATAAGACACCAGTGCCACCAGTAGTCGACTAACCGCAGGTGAAAGAGTATTTTTGACCTGTGATTGTTTCAAATTTATTTATTTTCACTTTTTTCTATTTAAAAATGGGAAAGTCTAATTTTATTATTATTTATATCATTTAAATTTGCATTAGTGTTTAATAATCAACATATTTAGTTTTTTTGAAAAAACCTTTCAGACAAAAGTAAGCAATAAAAAGCTATTTTATCCTGCAGTGCCAAATGGCGTTTGGATGAGCGGAATTAAATCCACAAAATAATATATATATAAGATGGCTATACTATAAGCCCTACTATATTGAATTAGTATATATGATCTTATAGAATAAGCTTAGTACATTATATTATATGAGTTTCTGCTTGAGTAGTGGCCACTCACGCACTCAGTAGCTGTCTATGTTATGTATATAGAGCACTGGTAACTGGCTTGACTAGCTTACGTCTCGGGACTCAATGGTACTAGATACGCGCGCGCAGGACTGGCATGACTAGCTTACGTCGAAGCTCTCAGTGGCTGAACCGCGTGCCCGAGTAATTAATAATATAATATATATTAATATATATATATACGTATATATATATAACTATATATATATATAATATATAAATAATTATATATATAATATATATATATAATAATATAATAATATATATAAATAATTAAGATATAATATATATATATAATACTATTTATTAAGTATATATATATATATATAATATATATATATATAATATATATATATAATAATATATAATATAATATATATACACTATAATTGCGTACCTTATACGATAATTACTTATATTGAATATGGACTATATTCGGTGTCCAAGGTAAATTTTTGAAAAATGATACGTTCAACATAACGAATCACGATTGAAGGAAGATGGTTTCAGGTAAATTTTGGAAATATAAGTACTTTAGGTTAGGTTAGGTTTTTTAGGTTAGTTAAGTTAGGTAGGTTAAGGTAAGTGAGGTTAGGTTAGGTTTAGGTTAGGTTAGGTTAGGTTAAAATAGGGTTAGGTTAGGTAGCCTAACCTAACCTAACCTAACCCACAACTTAACCTAACCCTACTAACCTAATCTAAACTAAACTAAACGTAACCTAACCTAAACCATACTAAGGTAACCAAATAATCAAAATTTTACCTGCAAACATCTTCCCTTCTATCGTATCGATGCCACGTAAAAATTTTCATTTACCCCTGAAACATGTTCCTTTTATCATATTGTATACTGGTACGCAAATAATATATATATATATTATATATATATTATATATATATATTATAAATAAATATATATATATATAATATATATATAATATATATATATATATATTATATATATATAATTATATATATATATAATTAATACACTCGGCACGCGTCAGCCATGAGTGAGACGTAAGCCAGTCAAGCCAGTCCAGCCAATTCAACTCGGATCAGCCATGAGTGAGACGTAAGCCAGTCAAGCCAGTCCAGAGCCAATTCACTACTGGCCACAAAGTAAATCTATGCTATATCATATATGATATAATAATATTATATATATATATACTATATATACATATATAGTCTAAAAAATCGATATATAAATATATATATTATATATATATATATAATATATAATATATTATTATAGGAACCGACCGGAACCCCGGCCACCGCCCGGCAGAAAATCAGGAAAAACCGGGTGTTTCTAACCGGGGTTAAAACTGTAAACTTTACACTAAAATATAGAGGGTTAAAAACAAACAAAATAAAAAATTTTTTTATTCATTACTCCTTGTTGTATAATTATGATGCAAAATATATAAATCATAACTAAATATAATCATTTTTTTTTGGTATTTACTATGATCAAATTAAAATTGAAGCCAAATTATAATTTTTCCGGGTTTTTAACATAAAAATATTCTTCGAATTTATATATCAACGAATTTCGAAAAGGAAATAATATAATTGTTAACATAAAATGTATAATTTATTTGATAATCCTTCCTTTTTGAGTTAAAAACCTCACATATTTTCCAAAATCCTTTTCCAAAATTATTTATTTAAAAATTGAACAAATAGTATAACTATATATGAATGATAACGAAATATACTATATATATATAATACATAAGTATATATATATATATATATATATATATATAATTAGATACTATATATATATACAATTTATATAATATATAATATATATTTATACTTAACAATAATATAATATATATATATATATATAGAATATATATATATATATATAATATAAAATAGTATATATATATATATTATATAATATATAATATATATAGTATATATATAGTATATATATATATTATAATATATACTATATATATATATAAGATATATATCAGAGGCCGTAATAAACATTACGGGTAGGCAGGGTAGGTAGCCCTACCCAATATTTTTTTAAGTCCTTTTTAAAAAAATAAATTTAAATGGTAAAGTAAAATATATTATTACTAAAACTATAATGAAAGTGAAAAAACGAAACTAATGAATGAAACGAATTTAAAATGAATAAACACTACTATAATTAATAAACTATTAATTAATTAAATTTGTCATTTGGAAATTTCCTTCCTACTCTGTTCCTCAAAGAGATAAATTTGGAAAAGCGGTGGGCGACGGGTAGATCTTTCATATTTCAAGATATAAAAAAATTATATAGGAAAAAAAGCCAAGCGTCCATACCTTGCTGTTGAAGCGAAAAACCTAGCAAATTTCGCGAAGTTACGAAAACTTTCGCTCACTGAAGTGAACAATCTGTGACAAAAACATAATTTGAAAAAAGATTTTTAATCTCTCTCTCTATCTCTCTCCTCTCTATCTTTCTCTCTGACCGAAGTCAATATATCTATCATCTCTCTCCTCTTCTCTCCTCTCTCCTCTCTCTTATCGTATCTATCGTATCTATCTATCTATCGTCATGTTTCTATCTAAACATCTATCTATCTATCTATCAATGGTACGATATTTTCAATTATGGTGACAGAGTGGAACCATAAATGTTTACCCATATATTTTGCTGAGTTAAGTTTTTGGAATAGCAGGCAGTGAAGTGGTTGTGGCGTTTATTTGAATTTAATAATATGTACATTTTTTATAAAATTAAAGTGGTTGTTTACCTATTGAGGAGTAGAAAAGATGAGGATTATTTAAAATTCCTGGTAGCCTATGTCAGGCCTTTGAGTCCAATCCTATGCATATAATCACTATAATATAAACATACTTTAATTCAAAAGGGACGTGAAAAAATTAAATTTTCCTTCAAATAAATAAGGACGTATTGCAGTTAAAGAGTTTTTCGTATATATATATAATATATATTATAATATATATATATATATATATAAATAGTATATACTATATAATATATATTATATATATAAATATATATATATACTATATATATAAATATGTATATCATAATATATATATATATATAATATATATGAATAATATATATTATATATTATATATATATATATATAATATATATACATGTATATAGAGGTAATAATATATATATATATATATAAAATATATTAATATATATAATATATATAATTATATTATAATTATATATATATATATATATATAATATATATATATATATATATAACTATAGCATACCCAAGTGTATTCTTCAAGGTACGCCACTGATATATATATATTATATATATATATATATATATATAAAAATAAACAATACATATAATAAATAATATATATATATATATATATTTTATATATGCTATATAGAAAAAAATAATAAAAAAAATATAATAAAAAAAAACATTTATTTATTTATCCCTTTACAGTGACCTAATGAAACAAGCAGGGTTTGAAAATGGATAAAAGAAAATTTATAAATAAATAATTATTAGGTAGAATTAAATAAAGGATACAAAGTAAAGGAGTATATGATGATATTACAGTAGTATTTTGTTTGAATCATCCGAATAAGATAAACTGGAATACTAAATTTCAAAAAATAAACAGAAAACATAAAACATAATAAATAAAAAGTTTGTTATGAATATGTTAAATGGATGATAACAAACAAATAAAAAAATTAATAAAAAAGTCCGAAATAATATATACAAATATAAATTTTAAAAAAAAAAGAAATATAAAAAAATAATAAATAAATAATAAAAAAAAAAATGAATCAAAAAATCAAAAGAATACCTAATAAATAATAAATAAAAAGAAAAGCGAAAAATATATATTCAATTAAAAAAGATTAATAACAAGTATCGTATAAAAAGTAACAAAAAATAAAAAAGGATCGAATAATAGTTTGGCCTCTTACCGTCGTGAAGGGAAACAGCCAATTTCAGGATTTTACAGATGTATATATGATATAATATATACTTAAGGAGGACAGAGCCTTGGATTCTTTTTTAGTATTACGCTTTACTGTCACTTCATTTATTACTAAATGTCCACAAATTAAAAACATTGTTAAAGACACTTTTTTTTAATGAAATAATTTTAAAATAGGAAAGCCTACTTTTCGCCCGACCCGCGAACCTCTCAGCTAAGGGACTGGATTTCTTCTTGATCCTTAATCAGTTCAAGGTTTTCAGTGCTGCTATTTCTTCATGGGTTGTGATATTGATGTTTCAGATATTCATATTGTATAAAATCTATCTTGTCTTCACCGGGATTCTCCTCATAGCAACACCTCCTTTTACCCAATTGAACACCTATCCCTGCCATTCGTAAAACAAATTATTACCAAAAACAATATTACCCGCATTCATCAAATAACACACCTAAAAAACAATTCTCTAAACCCAACCCAAAAACGAAAAAGAAAATTTCCCCCAAAGCTGTATATATCCACATCCCTTGCAATACTTGCAATAAAACATTTATAGGTGAAACCATATAGATTTCCAAAGAAGAAAAAATCAACATACAGATGACCTGCACAAGGAACAGCACAGCATCTTGCTAGTCTAGCTATTTATCACGATAGATACGCATGCTCAATATGAAGGAGAGTGCGCGATGGACACACATAGTGACCACGAGAGCTATTCCGTTACACTACATAGCTATCACAGATAGGATATATTTACGGTACTGAAGCATTACATTATCTCGCAGAGATTAATCATAGCTACCTGAGCGCAACACACGAGAAGCGGAGTATTAGATATATACAGTAAAATGATGCAGTCAGGATCGGAGGATATAGTTATCGTGTTATATACACGACATCTATAGATAAGCATAGTATCAGCGATACAACGTAAAATATATAGAGGACTATTTTTGACTTGCCGCATAATTGCTTGCGAGACGGAATATCAGAAGTATATAGATCAAAGCAGATACTATTAACTGTAATAGATACTGAAGGACTTCAAAAACAGTAATTCAACAACCACGTTCCATAGATTCGAAAAGATAGAAATTTTAATAAGCAGACCAACTGAAACAACTTGAAAAATGCTGATCGAAGATCAAAGAAATGAGATTGATGTACACTACTATCGCGAGTCCCTGCCGTTGGAGCACCGCTGAAGCGACCTGCGTGTCACTCGCGTGTCCGGGACGAAAATAGCTTCCTTTTTAAAAATTATTCATAAAAAAAGTGTCTTTAACAATGTTTTTTAATTTGTGTACAATTATAGTAAATACAATATGAAGTGAACTAGTAAAGCAATAATAGATACCCTAAAATGAATAAGAATCCAAGGTGCCTTCCTCTTCTAAAGTATACATATCACTACGGACAAAGTTAGTTCTTAAATTATATACTATAAATATAGATATATAATATATAATATATAATAATATATAATATAATATACTATATGTAAGTATCATTATGTAGATATGATAGGTGGGATGATAATAACTTATGAGTAAAATTTTAAGCTATCAGCGTACAGAGATTTTCATATATCATATAATAATATATAATATAGTAATTATATTTAATATAAATATATATATAACTTTAATGGCACTTTAATTCTATCCTAGAAAATTCAATAACTTTCATAAAACAAATTTTATTCCTTCGTCAATATGAAATAATTGTTAAATACAATAGGTAAATCCAAAAGTATTTAAAAAGTAAATCCATTTTATTAATGACTTTAAAGTATCAAAGATAAATTTTAGATTGATATTTTAATCCTCTCATTCCTGAAGTTGAAGACCTTTCGAGTTGTTTTTTGTGGAGCTATTACATGTTTAATTTTTAAACTATACGCAGCTCTGGTCCTCGGGCCCCCCAGAGGCCCGGCCCCGGCCGCGCCTGGACCCCGGCCCCTGGCCCCCGGACGACGGCCCGCGGCCTCCGGCCCCGGCCCCGGCCGCCGCCTACCGCTGAAAATTAAGAAGTCAGCGCCGCCGGCGACGGAATCACGGCCGTCGGGCAAGAAGTTTCCCTAGCCCCTGGTCGTCCCTCATATGATTATATATTATAATATATAAGTAATATATAATCAATGTAATTAAGTAATATATGCATTATACTACGTATGATATATAATATAGTATCATATCAGATATATATTATATATTATTATAATATATAATATATAATAATATTATGATAATATATATATATTATAAGGTATAATTATAATAATAAATTATATAGCTATACTGGTTGAAAGTCTAAGAACGTGTGTCGCACATCGAAAAGTACAAGAATGAACTAAATTATTTTGAAAATTTAAGTGATTTTTAACCTTTTTTTGCGAAAATACAAACATAAACGGGGAAAAAAGCAAGAAATATAATAAGTTTCTTCCTGAAAAACCCATGATAGCTTCACGAGTTTACTGCAATAGGTTTTAATTAGTTATTAATATATAATAAATACTAATGAAGTTAGTTCTCGGACTAGTAATCATATATATAATGTAATATATTATACTATAGTATAGATATAAATAATTATATGAATGTACTTATAAGTATCCTTAACACATCCAATTTTCTACTTTTGCAACTCACAAAAAGTATAAGAATATATATAATATCAATAATAAATATAAATATAATAGTATATAATGATTTATATATACAAGTAATCAGATTATATATATATAGTGATTATTTATAATAATATTATATAACTATCCCTTATCTCGATCACCAAGACTGGATGAGACATTAAGGGGTACGAGAGCCCATGACTCACTCTGCAAAGACCCCTCCATGCGCGGATTTGTCTGTCCCGTATGAGAGTCCTATCCTATTCGTTCCCCACTCCTCGGCTCAATGAAGAATCGCTACCTCAGGGCGGTTATCACCAGCAGCCAATCTCGACGCCCTTCTAAGAGGCACGTGGGAGCTGCATACCACCCATCCTGCCATATCTTCTTTCCATTGAGCATCGCCCTCAGGAGCCCTATTCGGAATTACTACCAGCTCACCAGGCTAGGTCTTTCTTCCCTTTCGGCTAGCCAAATCGTAGAATCAGTCGCGTCAATACGGGTATCTATCCTCATTCCATTCTTCCGGAACAGGTATTGGTGGCTTGGCTAGTGACGCACCATTCTATGCCTGTTGATATTTACTCTGTCATCAACCAAATACAATGGCTCTTATTCCAAGCTCTGCGGGGGGCCTAATTTCCGAATTTCTCTTCGCTCCCTTCTCGTCACTGGTTGGGTGCCCGCTAATCAGTCCAGCACCTTCCTCATCTTTTTCATTGCAGGTATCATTCGGTGTCTGAGCTGAGCCTACAATCCTTGCTTTTTGTTCTGCGTGTAAGGGAGATCCAAGCCTTCCGACCCATATCGAGAGTAATAGGTGCTTAGTATTGTGTAATATCTAAAACCTTAAACGTCCCTCTGTACATGCCTGTTTTCCAGCAATTCCATACAGCTGGCGCGCGAGCACCTCTCGAACAACCCTGTTTATTCTCATCCCAATCTCTCTCTGTTGTCTCTATTTCAGCGATCTATCCATGGCTATCCCATCGTTCATCATATATTATACTTAGGCTGACATGTGTGGATAAATCGTCATGGTCTTCTATCTCACTTTGCGAATCTCTGATACTTGCTCTCTCTATGGTCTCATGATATCGGGCACGGAGAGCGAGAGGATCCACATCCGTTTCCTCTAGAGAACTTCATGGATCTATCTCTCGACTATCGTAGTCGTCCACAGTAGATAGAGTGAGAGAGAGTTTATCCACCTAATTATCTATAGTATAACCGCTAATATACTTGCCTATATATCTCACACTCACCTATATCTATATCTCTCATCTGTCTGCGAGAGTGTCGCTTCTGATCAACTTAGTGCCCTCGTAGCATGGGTATCTATGCTCATATTGCGCCATAGAGCAATTTCCAACATCCTACTCGCAAACCAACGCGTCACGGATACAACCAACCATCTTCTCATATAGTATGATTAAACATGCACGAGAGCGACAAAGAACTCCCACCTTGATGCTCACTCCCGCTGTTGTCACTTGTCGCACGATCGTTCAATAGTATTTCTCTCTAGCAAGAGTCGCTAGTGGTCTGTGAGCGCGACTCAGAACCACATCGACTAGTGACCAATAGAGACTACGTATCAACCTTTATTAACTTGTGGCAGTTTGATCACCTGCAATATACTCGTCTTTCCAACGTTTAACCTACATGATACGATCTCCAGTAGTCGACCGGCGGCAACATGCCGTTAGAGCATGTACTGACTACAATAATAACCTTAACACGTTTCTCTAAGATCTATAAAGCATAGCTAGTTAAGCATGTCCCTCTGATTCGGTTACCACTCCCAGACTACCTTCTCAATCACCATTGAAGTTCAAGCTGTAAAAGAAAAAATCGGGGTAGTCCTCTTTTTACCATAGTGAAGTCCCAGGCCTACTCCTAAGTATCGAACCATACTATATAATATATATATATAAGATCATATATATTATTATATATATATATATATTATAATATATATATAACGTAATAAGTGATATATGCATCATTCTATATAACTCTATTATATTACTGATATATATTAATAGGTATTACAGACGCGTATGAGCGGATAGAGACCAGTCAATAACCAACTATATTTATGGGTCAGGTGTTAAGGACAGAAGTGTAACTAGAATATACGGGCAGCACCTACAGTAAACCGAAATTATATTATATTGTGGCAATACAGCACGGGCGGAAAAATTTTTAATGAGTGGGTTGTTTATTTTTTTATTTTTTTTTTTTCATTTTTCGTCGGAGAAATATTTAAAAAAAAATTTATATTCCCAACACTATTTCCGAGTTGGGGCATCAGAGAGCAGAGAATTGTATAGAGCCAGAGCAGAAGCGGAAGTGATAGCGTCAGAACACTGAGGGGGGACGAATCCCCCCGTCGTCCGTCCAGCGGGAGGCCGAGAGACCCCGAATCCTGCCATCTTTTGCGGTTTACCCTATGGTATTTCCTTTAGTTAAAGTAAATACCAAAGTATAATGAAGTAAAATTAATTCTTATTAAATTGCAATGCATTCTTAAAAATTTCAAATTCCTCTCCGACCAAAAACTAAATCATTCTACACCATATTGTTGACTTTAAATTAAGAATGCTCTTTATTTAAGTTAAAGTACAATAAATAAACAAGTAAAATAAAATAAAAAATACATTTTTTGTATGACAGTTTTGCGCTATGTAGCCAAAAAATTCGCTGGCGAAACCGTGTAGAATTTTATGCAATTTCTTGACATCAGCTTGTGTAGAAAGAATTTTTTCCTTTATCTTGAATATTCTACATTTATTCTTACATATTTCACAACTTTCCTCAATTTAAAATAAGGTTATTAACTTGTAAAAATGCTAATAAAATATCATCGTCTGAAACTATTTCTGTTATGGTACCCTTTCATAATTATGCTTTACAAACTTTAGTTACATAAGTGAAATTTAAAAGGAAATAAATTGCCATAGCCTAATAATTTTGGTTCGCTTAGTGTGAAGTGAAAAAAATATATATATCAATTCTTTTTACTTTTTTTCATTATATTTAAAAAAAAAATTTTTCCAAAATGATTCGTATATTTTCCAAAATGATTAGTATCGTTTTCGTAGTGCGACACACGTTCTAGACCATATATATATATACTATAATATATAATATATTATATATATAATATAATATAAGATATATAATATATATATAATATATAGTATACTATAAACATATAGTTGTACCTTATATACTGTACGTAGTAGAATATGTAGATACCCTTGTACTGACTCATCATAGAGATATATATATATATTATATATATAATAATATATATATATATATTATATATATATATAATATTAATATAAATATATATATATAGGAGTATTTATTCTATATATATTATTATATATATATATATATATAATATATATATATATATATATTATATATTACATATATAATAAGTATATAATACTATATATAATATAATAATATATATATATATATTATATATATTATACTATATATATATATATATATATCGTATATATATAAGGTATGAATTACATACACACTCTCGCCCTCTATCAATAGCAC
Organism: Trachelipus rathkii; assembly: GCA_015478945.1. Classification (NCBI taxonomy): domain Eukaryota; kingdom Metazoa; phylum Arthropoda; class Malacostraca; order Isopoda; family Trachelipodidae; genus Trachelipus; species Trachelipus rathkii. The sequence goes on from JABUQX010075498.1 coordinate 13,910, forward strand.
GAGAGAGAGAAGAGAACGAGGGCCTCTCAAAAAGGCATCCGTTGACAGCAGTATTGGTACACAATGCAGGCAGCTAATGAATGCAATAAAGCTCAGCACATCGATTAGAAGGCCACAAGGGATATAACATTCCTTCAGTTAATAAGGACAGAATTAAGGCAGGAATCGGCTAGTGCACCATCCTATTGCCTCCAATAAACAATTTACACTCTGCGCGCCATTACCCTACCATGTGAACGCTATGTGCCTTCCCGTGTTCGGGTAAGTACTCGCTCAAGGCTAATTCATAAAGCCGTTAAATTTTTTTTTTTTTTGTATTTGTTTTAAATTCTGATGCACATATTGCTGCTTGGACATTGCTCTCCAATTCATTTAAGATATCTCGAATAATAAACGTTTTAATTTTTCTTTAAATTAAGTTTGTTATTCAGGAGTACGCGCGCCGTTATTGACAGCGCCATTCCCCACAGAGGCCTGTATTCCATTACCAACACTGGGGTTTTTTAGCGTATAACTCACGCGGGTATATAATAAGTACTCAGATACGTATGCACTACTCACCGCTATATTATCCTACTAGAGGTATGAAGCTCTAGGAGCACACTCCACTCATAATATTTGTATATATATTATTATATATACTTATTATATATATATATTATATATATATATTATAATACATATATATATAAAAGATAAAACTCACAAATAATCCATGTTGTTCATTAACTATTGATACCGTTTCGACCTTATAAATATTTCGTCGTCTGGTCTAAAGGATGAAAGTTAAAATTATTACCTATGGAATAAGGCTTAAATTCATTACTGTTTTTAACCTCGCATCAATATGCAATAAAAAATTAGCAAAAATATAATTAAGTATTAAAAATTTAAAATAAATAGAAAAATAAAGTATGAGAAATAGAAAATTGCTACATCGTTATTTTAAACAGAAACTAATAATAGATAACACATCAGACCGCGCCAATATCATGTCAAAAGTATAAAATATCCTAGGGAAAGTCGACGCACCATCAGAAGAGAGTCAGAGCGAGAGAGAATATTCACAAGCGACGAGAGATTTTTAGGCTTTTACGAGAGAAGTCCCAGCGAGAAGCCCACACATCTTTGAGGGACAACTCTGCGACAGTTATAGCACAATATCGAGAGACGTCTATCAGCACTATTAGTGAGCTGAGTCAGATGTTATAGTTCAGAGGATGAACGAGCGCACAGTTAGTAATGTTATAAGACACAATTAGTAAGTTATCGTGATGTAGTAGTCACTTCCAGCAGAGACTTTCCATCTATTTAGGAGTGCGCGAAGAGTCACAGGATTAGTAAACATGAAAGCGGTCACCAGCGGTAAACAGACTCGTTCTTATCTATTTGGAGCTTATTCGAAGTTGATGAGCCATGTATGTCACGAAGCGTCGCGAGCGAGTGACGTGACATCTATGTTACATCAGCAGTGGCCAAGAATGAGGATAAGTTTACGATAGTCACAGTATTGAGGAGAGAGCGCCATCGGATCGCAGAGAGAGCGAGTATACTTATGGGACTTTTGTACAGGAGCGGCATGTATGGTCCTATGTGTAGGTTACGACACACGCATTGTCAAATATATAATCCCAGTATTTGCGCGCTTCGCGAGTGCTCGTATCTATTGTTAGATAGAAGGCAGGTCCGGGCCCGCCGAGAGTCACAGTTTAGTAAGGTTTAACGAGAGTCACAGTTAAGTGAGTTTATAGAGTCACAGCTCTATGTGGACGCACGCGATATATACCAGTTTGAGGGTCGCGGCGAATCAAGTTCACGAGAGTACAGCTCCTCAAGTCGATCGAAAGAGCTTACGCACACATGAGAGGTTATCAGCCTCACAGGATAGTGGTTCGACCGAAAGTTTACAGGTTAGTATTTCCACGCGTTGAGAGTCACAGTTACGTAAATTGCAGAGCGTGATCACAGTTAGTAAATTTACGATGATCGTCCACAGTATGCAGTGAATGTTTACAGAGTCAACAGTTAGTAGGTTTACGAAATCCACACGTTAGTGGTTTACAGTGTCACAGTTAGTAGGTTTACAAGAGTCACAGTTAGTAGGTTTACAGTGTCACAGTTAGTAGGTTTACGAAAGTCACATTTAGTAGGTTTACGAGCGTGCACCGTATAGGTTTACAGTGTCCAACAGTTGTTAGTTACAAGAGTCACAGTTATAGGTTTACAGTGTCACAGTTTAGTAGGTTAAGCGAAAAAAGTCATTTAGTAGTGTTACGAGAGTCAATAGCTTAGTAGGGTTTTACGAAGAGTCACAGTTAATAGGTTACGAGAGTCACAGTTAAAGGTTACGAGCGTCACAGGTTAGTAGGTTATGACATTAACTTGCCCTAGAAAATTTAGTTGCATGGTTGAGCTTTAAGTGTTCAAGAGAGAGAACATTTTATCTCCAATTAATTCTAAATATACTGAATAACGATAATATAACAAAAACTTCACAATGAGCTATTGCCTAATGTATAAATAGTACGAAAAAATATTGTTCAGATAAGGATTATGTCAATTGATATCCAAATGATCTTCAAGTATAAGGAGGAACCAATAATCAGAGAGTTGAAGGAACTTTGAAGCCCCAAAGCACAATGGTTAAGAGAACTCTTGTGTTAAGGAAAGGGAACTTATTTTTTAATAGACATCTTTATCAAAGTTCGATGCTCAACTGTCAGTACTCACAGATTCAAGCTAATATCCACATCGGGAACAGTATATCTATAGGCCACTACGGACTTATTTAGCGTTCTGGAAACTTTTTCTGTATTTCTAAAAAAGAAGGTTAATATTGCATAATAATACCTGCAACAAATTTGAATTTAGAAAACCTTAATGTGTTGCAGATATTATTATGCAATATTTACTTATACATAATGGCCCCCGGTTTATGGTATTATTCATCTTGCGCGGTACCCTGTTTGGCCTTACGTTCGAGTGCGAGCGGGAGAAACTGTTAGTAATGCTCTCTGCTTGGACAGCAGAAGTATTCCCGGATTCTTCTTTTGTCTCGTCGGGGGAAGTGGTCAAACACTTGCACGCTCATCTGCTAGGTTCCAGGATCGTATCCCAGCATGGTGAAAATACATTAGGTTTTTACAAATACAAATTTGTTGCAGGTATTATTATGCAATATTTACTTATACATAATGCCCCCGGTTTTTGGTATTATATTCACCATGCGCGGCACCCTGTTTGGCCCTACGTTCGAGTGCGAGCGGGAGGAATACGTAGTAATGCTCTTCTTGGATAGTAAGTATTCTCGGTTTCTCTTTTGTCCCGTCGTAGCGTAGTGGTCAAACACTTAACGCTCATCTGCTAGGGTCCAGAATCGTATCCCAGCATCGTGAAAATATTATTAGGGAGTTTTTACAAATGCCAAATTTGTTGCAGGCAGTATTATGCACATTTACTTATATATATATATATATTAGTTAGTTAGATATAGTATATATAGTATATATATATATATATATATGGTGAATGTATATATAAATATATATATATATATATATATATATATATATATATATATTTATATATATA
>JABUQX010075499.1:0-12500 GCA_015478945.1 Trachelipus rathkii
TCCTCTTCATAAAACCACATGAACATATCTTTATATAAAATTCAGTATTCATTAGAAGGAAGAGAGAAGGGTTTTTTGATTTTTACTCTAAGTTTTAGTTGTAATATGTAACTTTCTAATATAGTGAGTCACCCTGCAAAATTTCCCAATAGAAGAAAATTTATTTAGTGCTATTATTGGTTCCCACTAGACCGGTTTAAATTAATCTGAAAGTTTAAAATGAATATAGAAAAGTTACAAAAAGAGAAAGTGTGTCAACACTTCTTTTCAGTCTGTGACCTTTAAAATAATTTGTTTTCCGTAACACTTTGTTTCAGATTCGATTTTATTTCTGAATATCTGAATAATGAGATTTTCTTCTGCTTTTCTCTCCACTTCTACTGATACTTCGCTTCATAAAACTTAAATGCGATTCGGCTTTTATCGAGAGACTTAGAGATGAAAGTCATTATTCAGATATCAAAATAGTTCTACGATAAATGAATTCCTTCAAATTGTTAAAAGACCGAAACAAAGCTCTTCAATTTGTTAACTGAAGAATTGAAATCTTCAAAAATATTAAGATCGAAAAAAATATGAAAAAAATACTTTCAAACTTGTTACAAAATTTTACTTTTTACGCAATATGAATTTGAAATTAGGTACATTCCAGAGTTGCTTAAAAAAATAAGTTTTAAATTACAATCACTGCACAAAATAGGTAATTCCGTACAAACTCTTAATAATTATATAAATAATAAAAAAAGTAATAGGAGCTAGATAAATAAATTAGCCATCTTTGGAGCTGTTATGCGACTTCCATGCTTTTGAACTTTTAAGTGGTGGATGGAAGGACAGTTCATAGGAAAATTGACCCTGGAGTTCGGTTCTTGGCGTACGTATCGAAAATAATAAAAGAGTTATCGAATCGTCAATTCAATTACTTTTATTCTTTTCAATACAGACGCAGAGACGAATCAGCAGGTCACTTCCTATGAATGTCTCTGTCCTACACTATCTTAAAAGTTGCAAAGCATGGGAAGTCGCATAAACAGCTCAAGCATGATGGCTAATTCTGTATCATTTTACTTCCTATACTTTTTTTTATCAGTTAATAAATATTAATGGATTGACGGAATTACTAATTTTGATGCACGTGAGTTGTAAGTAAACTTATTTTTTATATAGCAACTTGGCAGTATCAATTTAAATTCATATGCCGTTAAGTTTAATTATAACAGTTGAAAGATTTTTTTCTTTGCTGCTTTCGTTTATATTTTTGAAGATTCAATTTCTTATCGTTTACCATGAAAGCTTTGTTGTTCGGTTTTTCACATTTTGAAGGAAGTTATTTATGGAAAAACTATTTTGATATTTGAATAATGAATTTCATCTAAAGTCTCTCGATTAAAAGCCCGATCCCAGTTTAAGTTTATTGAAGGGCGAAGTACAGTAGAAGAGGAGAGAAAAAAGAGAAGAAATTTATTAAACTTATATATATATAAATAAATAGTTATAGTTTTAAATCATGAGACGGCTAACGTTGTCGTAATAGATAGTGTTTGTTGCCATGATTAATCCATTGCCCAGGATACAACGCCTGCAACAAATACAGGAATATTTGTTAATTAATGTATTTAATGATTATGTCTAAGCAATGAAAAAATAATGATAAAAATTATAATGGAGAGAATGTTGAGGACGAACAATATCTTACCCTGTACAATCTGTATGAAATTTAGAAAGTTGTTGCTTTTCTATGGGGAAAGACGTAGTTGCATCTCCTTCCTTCTAGTTAGTTTTGTAAGTAACGACTTCCTTCATCACATGCCTTAGTTTGAAGTGTTTGAAGAAAACGAGGTTGCATAAACGACCGGGATATTTTCTTAACCGCTTGTCTTTGGTTCTCACTTCTTTTAAATCCGCTTTTCTTCGGTTTCTTCTTGAAAGCGGCACAAACTCACATGAAACAAGGATATAAATTATTATAAAAAATAACAATCCACTTCCTAAACAATTCCTGATACACTGCACGAAAATTTTAAATAGTTAAAAGTATTCAACAACATTATTAAAAGTAAAAGAAAGACCTTTGTTAACGAAAAAAGATGGGGACATTAAATTGAGGAAGATAAAGTTTTGCTGCTATGTGTCAAATCTCAAGAGATGCTAATGAAGTCTAGTACTAGTGTATGATGAATTAATGAATGAATCGAGAAGAATGGGAATATTGTATATTATTCAAGATATAATGATGATAATAGATCTTAAATTTAAAGAATTCTATTTTTTTCACATTCCGGGCGCGGGGCTGCGACATTGCTTTACAATTGTAAATACAGCCACCCAAACACCCAAGAATACCTACAAAAATACTTGTACAACATAACTTAAAAATATGCTTTTGGTAAGAACAAGCGGTAATTGCCGCTTGTCTTTGAGGAACTTACCTCACACCTCATCTTTATCAGATGCTACTTACTTAATTTCTATGGCTGATTATTTTTCTGTACCCATTATGGTTACAGACACTTCTGTTGGATACAATATATTGATTGGGTAATGAGCTATATTGCCATCACCCTTTTTTAGCATCACGGTGCGTACACAGTTGTCTGCACCATGTATTAACTTTAATTCTACCCAACTGCCAATATGGGCGAGTTTTGGTGGCGCTTTTTATTAATACCACATCACCCACCTTAATGCGGTTAACCCAATCGGTTTGATATAAATCATAACTATACTCACGTAAACTTAAAAGATATGTTTTATACCAAATGGTGCGAAAGTGTTCAATTTTTGTTGCAGAAATAGCAGATGATCATTTAGCTGTTTATGTGAACAGGTCGTCCTTCCCACCAAAGGGTCATCCGGATTCCGCATCTGTTTCACTGTTAGTGAAGCACTTCCATGTAGTTTCAAAAATGAGGTTGGAGTCAGAGGTACTAGATACAGAGAGACTCACATAGCAGAGGCCTGTCTTTTATTGAATTTTGAAATGCTGGAAAGTTAAAGAACATCATATCAAAATATTTGAAATTTGAACGACCTGACTTGGTTTTGTAGATGCAATATTCAGGGATACGAGAAGCATTCGTTCCCATGCAGAACCATCCACAGGTGCGTAACCAGAGGCAGTCTGACAGTTTAATGTTGTTGATTCTCATTTGCTCCTGAAATTCATCTGAAATTAAAGAATTTTCTATAGCATTACCACCGAGAGCAAAAGTTCGGGCATTGTCTTGAATACAAAAATCTAAATTCCATAAATGTTGTTAAACGCATGAAAGATGATAAAAATGATTGAGTGGACATATCAGGTAATAGGTCTAAATGAACTGCACGTATATTCAAACAAGTATAAATTAATATATACATTTTCTTTTCTACAGAGCCATCTTTTATCCAAAAATGGGAGGTGAAATCAACTCCAGTATGCTTAAATGGTCTGAAAAAGTCCATTTGAGCTTGTGTGTAATTTGTAAATTTAGGATAATTGAAAGTGAAAGAATTATATTTTTTGCAAATAAGACACGACTCAATGATGTTTTTGACTGTTTGACTGCTTTAGTGATCCAAAACCTTCTTCATGTACACGTATTTAATGAAGTTTGAAGTCCCAAATGTTTGCATGCAAGATGACAATCAGAAACAATGAGCTTTGTGAGATGGTGTTGAAAGATTTTTTGTCTCTCATCGGGGATGTTTAGAGGCGAGTAACCTCCCTTCCTCCGCTCTTGAGTAAAGTTGTAGGCAAATTTGTTGTTTCGGAAAGCTCGACTGGCATTTGAAGCTGTCCAATCCATATTCTTAGAGATGGAAGCTATCTAACTATGGCGAAATTTACCTTAAACCATAAATAGATAGTATTAGACAGTGAAATAATTAATTAGGAAGCCATAGGATTTGTACTAAGTTTAACCATATATAAACAGTCGTATAAAGGCTTAATACAAATTTTAACCTAGGTAATTTGATAATAGACAGGGAACAAATAGGTTCCAAAATGTCTAAAATGAAAGCATTCGTCCTAATATACTTTTTATGGGCAGAATAAGAGATTCTAAAAAAATTGACTCGAACGTATCGATTTTCAAGTTTTTGATTCTTTGGGTAGAACTGACATGTTCTTAAAAATGACCCGAATCTTTCTAGAAATTGTCAATTAAGACGCATTCTAATATTTGAAATAGATAAAGAAAATTTTTTTAAGACCATTCCTAATTTGATTTGAATGCACTCGATAAAGGTAATAAGCCTGAAACTTCAGGTAAGAAAGCACGATAAATAAAAAAAATTAAACGAAATGAAGCCCAATCGAATGCATCTGGAATTTGTCACTTAAGACGCATTCCTAATTGAAATTTGATATTGAAATAGACTTGTAAAGTTATACCTTGATATTAAGGAAGTTCATAAAATACTTACAAGATCTGGAGAATTTAAGAAACAAACCTAGGCATCCACGATGACAGCTGATAGATCCTTAAGATTGCAGTTACTTGAGAACTGCTGCAATAACTACTTGTTTCGTTAATGCTAATGAAGGAGGACTTCTCAACATCAAAGTGTTTGCTGTGCATTAGAAATTCAAATCTAGAAGGAATTTATGAGAAATGATTTAGGTAATATAACTCAACAATTAAGCCGTTTAAATATAGAATAGATTCAGGTTATTCTCTAACCGAAGATAATGAACAAGATTTTCAGCGCCTCTATCCATATCCTTAGATTGCGGACTTTGATAATTTAAGTTGAAATGAGCACACATCGAGTAGACAAGATTTAGCTAACGATAGAAACTTCGACTAAGTCGAAAGAGCCTTTTATAAAAACTCGATCGTTCGAGCTTAAAAGGTAGTAACTGAATAGCTTTTTGAAGCTTTCTTAAATGATGCCTAGGTTTGTTTCTTAAATTCTCCAGATCTTGTTAAGTATTTTGTGAGATTCTATTAATATAAGGTATAACTTTACAAGTTATTTCATATCAAAGTTTCAATTAGGAATGCGTCTTAAAGTGACAAAATTCCAGATGCATTCGATTGGGCTTCTTTCGTCTAATTTATTAGTTCGTGCTTTCTTACTGAAATTTCAGCTTCAGTACTATAATTTGGCCCCCCCCCCCCCCCCCCCCCCCCCCCCCCCCCCCCCCCCCCCCCCCCCCGGAAAAAACAGGGGTTTTTTTGGGGGGCCAGTCCGCCCCACATTTTCCCCCCCAAAAATTCAAATTAAGAATGGTATTATAAAGTTTATTTATTTATCTATTTCAAATATTAGAATGCGTCTTAATTGACAAATTCTAGAAAGTATTCGGGTCATTTTAAGAACATGTCAGTTCTACCCAAGAATAGCAATAGTTCAAATCGAATACGTTCAAGTCATTTTTTAGAATCTTTATTCTGCCCATAAAAGTAATAGCTTAGGACGAATGCTTTCATTTCAGACATTAGGAACCTATTTGTTCCCTGTCTATTCGAATCAAAATACCTAGGTTAAAATTTGTATTAAGCCTTTATACAACTATTTATATATGGTTAAAGTTAGTACAAATCCTATGGCTTCCTAATTAATTTTTCACTGTCTAATACTATCTATTTATGATTTAAGCGTAATATTTCGCCTCAGTAAGATAGCTTTCATCCTAAAGATATGATTGGGACAAGCTTCAAATGCCAGTCTAGCTTTCCGAAATATACAAAAAAAATCAAGAATATGAAATTGACAATAATTGAAAATCCCGTTGCAGGGTTTCAGTATACAAAAAATTATCAGAGAGATCAATAATCGTGTGATTACTTTTGCATAACAATATTAAATGTAAAGAAAATCAAAAAAAAGAAAAACTTATACACTGAGGTTGCTTAAATGACTATTAAAGAATATGTTATATTTATATTTTAATTTTCAAGGGAATAAATAAATAAATAAAGATGTTGACGATGCTTCCACGCCTCAAGCCAACCCAGCATCTATCACAGCAGCTAACAAGCTCCGCTGAAAAATAAATGGGAGTCTTTTAAAGTTTGGTACTTTTCAAAACCAACTTTCCTAAATCTATATTTTGGAAATTTTGATGCTTATCTATAGCACTGCAACAACTCACAAGAAATGATTAAAAAGTTGCCCCAAAATTGTGATTCTTTCCATACTGTGTCACAGGCCAAATGTGGCTATGAACCTTTAAATTTATAAAATGTAATTAATAATTAACAGGAACTCTGCCTATTAAGGCATACTTTATAAATAAATAAAGTGATCTAAGCAAAAGTAAATTAACAGCCTGATAAACTGCATCTACTTACCCAACAAATTGGTAGCCTTAAATCTTCTCTTGCCTATGTAACTCCCTTCCTTCCAGATAATTGTAAGCCTCTGTGCAAATGTTTTCTCTGTAGTGCAAAAATTTTATCCGAAAACAGTATAAATGGAATTAATCTAAGATTGGCCAAGCCATAAAATATTAAATTATGAAATAGTAAACCTGCAAACACATATGGTGGTATAGCTTAGTAGCTTAAAATTTCTAGGTACAATCTAGGTACATAGCAGTTATAAGCTTTTGTAATTTTAATCAATATCTCAGATGTAGCGAGTGTGACAGTAACTTAGCTTACAGATATAGGAGTAGTAGTTTTATCAAATGTAACAGTTAGTAGTGAATAGCAGTGACCACACTCATCTGGTAGGCTGATCAATAGAATCAATTTGATTTCTCTCTTTTTAATATTGGAGAGCGTGCGGTTAATTTACTAATAAGCCAAATAAATGCTGCTTCATCAGGCGTGTGAATAATTAATTATTTATTATTAAATTAAGTAATGAATTGAAAACCAAATTAGCATAAGCAAGTAAGTATTATATTTATAAAGAATCAACATAACCATTGCAAGTCATTAACATTTGATGCTAGACACTAAATTAAATGTTATAGAAATATAAATTCACTTATTACAACTTAATATTTTATATACACTATTTCCTTTTTAAGTGTCTTACACACTTTCTGGAAACTATTTTAATTGTTTTAGTATTAATTTGTTTTTAACTTAAAGTCTACTTTCACTAAGACGGGGTGTCAATAACATCAATTCATTCGTAGGTTTCTTGTGAAATTCTTTTTGACTTGAATTGAAATTGAAGAAATACTCCACTTCCAGACTAAGAACTCTGAACGTTTACTTCTAGATAAAGAGCTTGAATTGAAGTTAAGTACGAAATCCAAACCCCAAACGTTTACTTCTAGATATGGAACTTGTATTGGTTTGTACTCAGAACCCCGAACCTACAATTATAATAAAAATCCTAAATATGACTATAACTTATTAAACTTAATTATATTATGAAATAAAACTTTAAATATTGTTACCTCTGAACAATACCAGAGGTTATATGGAAAGTATAGCAATAATGGGCAGACAGTCTTATCGTCAATCACTCTCTATTAAAATAGACAAACTATTTTACTCACGGAATGTTGTCATTTGTGTAAATCAATAAAAACAGAAACAAAAGTATAACCTCTACCATTTGACTGCACATACGTTAGAGATAATTCCAAACAGTTTTGCTTGATAAATTCAAATCTTCAGAATATTTAGAGTATGGAGTTATAATAGTTGATTTTTGGTTTGACGATCTGTGCTATTGGTGGATGATCCCATCACTAGTTATTAAAAATCTGTAGCTGGAATGGAGAAAGGAGTAATACGAAAAGTTAGAGTATTACAATATATATATATATATATATATATATATATATATATATATATATATATATATATATATATATATATATATTTTATATATTATATATATATATATTATATATATATATATATACAATATTTATTTATAGTATATATATATGCATATATATATATATAATATATATTATATTATATATATATATATATATATATATTATTATATATATAATATATATATATATATATAATATATATATATATATATATATATATTAATTTTAGATATGAAAAATTAAAAGAATTTTTTTTACATTTCTTTATAGTTAAAAAAAAGTTCATTAGAAATTCCGGTTCCGGCCGGATTTTTTTTGGGATTCCGGTAATTCCGGTTCGACCGGAAACTGGAAAATTTCATTCTGGTACACCCCTAATGTAAACACCCCAAAAATGGACAGGCTCTCGCCAGATACTAGTGAAAGCTTAATGTTTTTGCATCACAATTTGAGAATTTTTGAATTTGAGTATTGAATGATATATATATTTATCTTAAAGGAGTATATTATTGTTTTTCTTAGGTATGTAAGGGAACAGAAATAAATACATTAAGTCAGTATCAAAGAATTAAAAGAAGGGTACAACAGATAAAGTTAGTATTTAAACCCTGATAAGGGGGTTTTAGGCAGTTAAAATGGTTTAATTAAATCTGTATTTCTTATGTTACAGATACTTGCCTAAATGTTAATAATAAATCCTTAAACTATTAGAACCTATGGAATTAGATTATATTTGTAAATAAAAGCAAAGAAAACTTATGGGAAATAAGATATTATGAAAGTACAATTCTTTTGTTGATGTGGAAATTCAGAGAGAGACAGATAGACTTGGCTGTTGGTTGGACAAATAATATTGATGAAATATTATTAATCCTTATTAAGAGTGTATTGCTGTCTGTTTAAGTGGTTTGCTTATTGCCGATTTCTTTTAAGAAAGAAAAAAAAATAACTAACATATTAACCATAATCAAATCTTTAACTTTATCTCTCACTATTATAAACTTGTTTCATCAATATTATTACTGCGCCATCATTTGTGATCAGGTGACTACATTTTATTGTATAAACTTATTACGTATTAACAGTTTATTATTAACAACTACCCATAAGTTTTCTTTCAACGGGAAATATAAATATATATCAAGATGTGAGGTTCAGATGATGAAAGAAAAACGAGGGAGAAAGAGATGATACAGCAGAATAAGTATAGTAGCTGTCCAAGATTCGGGGGAGAGGATGATGAGGAGTTCGAGGTATGGTTGGATAGAGTGAGAGCGTGGAAAACATATGTAGATGGAATTACGAGGTTCCCAGGAATAGAAGTAAAGTTAAGTTTGAGAGGAGATGCCTTTAAGGTAATCAGAGGAATACCAGATGAAAAACTGAAAGAGAAAGGGGGTGTAGGTTTGATCGTGGAATCACTGAAGGGAGTATATGGGAGAAATTTGGTGAGTGATAGGTTCAATAGATTGAGATTTTTGTTTAACATTCAAAGGAAGAAAGAATAGAATATGCGAGCGTACATACAGAGGTTTAAGGGAATTTATGAGGACTGTGAGAAGGCTGGAGTGACTGTAGGAGAGGAAATGAAACGTTATCTATTACTGGATAGATCGGGGTTGGAAGAAACAAAGAAACAGCTAGTGTTAGCCTCAGTGGGAAGTGAGAGTATATCTTTTGTAAATATGAAAGAATCGTTACAGAGAATATTTGCCGAAAGAGAAGAGAGTGAATGGCATAAAAGAAAGGAAGAAAGAAGTTCACCTGTACAAGTACATAATTGGGAAGAAAGAGGAGTGAGAAACTGGGGAGTTGCTAGGGGGACTACACACACTATTTACAACAGAAGAGAACAAGCACAAAGGAAAAACCCAATCAGGTGGGGAAGGGTAACACAGTGTCTGATTTGTAAATCCGAGTACCACTATGCATATAATTGTCCAAATAAAAGAGAGCGGGCTGGGAATGAGAGTGAAAAAGAGAAAAAGGAGGATGGGAGAGAGAGAGTGTATTGGGAGGACATAAAAAAGAGAATTATTGGTTAGAAAATATTGAAGGGATCCTAGATACTGGTTGCGTAGCAACCATTTGTGGTGAGAAGTGACTAGGAAAGGTGTTAGTGAATATAAGTAAGGATGACATTAAGAGAATGAATGAGGAACAAGAACACATAACAGGGCAGTATGTATTTGGGGAAAGTAAGTATGAGGCATTCAAAGCCGTTAAGATACCTTGTAGGGTAGGGGGAATTAAGTTTTTGATTAGGACAGAAGTTGTAAAAGGTGAGATTCCATGGCTGATAGGGAGACAGACTATGGAAAAAATGAAAGTTCGGATAGATTTAAGTGAGGAAAAAGTTATTTTTGGGGATTTAGGTAACACAACTCTACACTATAAAACCGTAAGACATATTAGAGTAGGGATAATTGACACTAGTTCAGAGGGTAATCAGAATGGGATGTGGTATGGTAGGTATAAAAGGGATTGGTTATTAGAACCAAAGGGAAGAAGAATGAAATTATTGAAGTTACATCTACAATTTGGTCATGGGAATTGGGAAAAAATTATGAAGATGATAAACACGGCATATCATAACGAGGAGGGTGTGAGTGTAGAGATAATGAAGGAGATAGAGGAGGAGTTAAAGGAAATATGTAACACCTGTAAGGTTTGCTTAAGGTATAAAAGGACACCAGCCAGACCAGTGGTTGTCTTCCCTCAAAGCCAAACATTTAATGAAGTGATATCAATGGATTTGGGTGAATATAAAGGAAAAATGTTTCTGTTGTTGGTAGATGTCGCAACAAGGTTTTGTCAGGGAACATGGATAAGAAATAAGAAAGGAGAAGTAATATCAGAGAAAGTATTAGATAAGTGGATTAGTGTATTTGGGGCACCGGAATGTTTATTTTCTGATAACGGGTTAGAATTCAATAACAAAGAGATGAGAAATTTAAGCGAAAAATTCGGTATAAAAATGAGATGTACCGCTGCAGAGAGTCCATGGAGTAATGGGATATGTGAGAATCTGATAGGGCTTGTGAAGGAGAATATGAGAAAGTTGGAGGAGGAGGTAACCAATTTAGAAATATGCCTCAAGTGGACTATTGCAGCCAGGAATAGCCTATCAATGAAGGGTGGTTATGCTCCTAATCAACTGGTATTTGGTAGAAATTTAGGTGTACCAACAATCGAGGAAGGGAAGAGGAAAATTAGTATGTTGGAGAAAGGAACTGAAGGTGATCTCATAAGAGACACACTGACTGCATTACATCTAGCTAGAGAAATACATATAAAAAGAGAATCAGAGGATAGAATAAGAAGAGCCATGTTAGAAAACGTCAGGGAACATAAATTAGAAGAAGCTCAGTTAGGAGAAGAAGTATACTATAAGAGGGAAAATGAAAAGAAATGGAGAGGACCAGCAAAGGTGATAGGGAGAGACGGGAAAGTAGTAATAGTAAAACATGGAAGCTCAGTGCGTTGGGTAAACAGAGTTCATATAACAAGAATACAAGATGAAACTACCAATGAAAATAAAATAAAATCAGAATCTCGTGAGGGTAAAGAGGAATTACTAGAGAAGGAGGAAAGAGTTAAGGTAAGGAAGAGAGAGCAAGTATCTGAAAGTGATTCAGATAGCGAAGGAGAGAATAGTATATATGGGGACGTTAAAAAGAAAAAAAGAGGAAATAAAAGAGAAAATAGATGAAAGGAAAATCAATAAAGAGGCTTTAAAGAGAGGGGAAAGGTATATGATATGGAATGAGGACGAGGAAGGAAGGCAGATTGAGATATTGGGAAGGGCAGCTAAGAAAAGCAGTTAAAAATATAGTCAAAGTTACAACATAATCGATATAGAAACAGGAGAGAAGGAGTGGGTGGATTTAAGATATTATCCAGGAATAATGAATCTACCAGATGATTCTGAGGAATCCCAAAAACCGGAGAAACAAACAGAAGTCGAAGGAATTAGCGAAAATGAAGGGGAAGAAAGCGTGAGAGAGGAGGATCAGACAGAAACTGAAGAATCTGAAGAAGAAGAAAATTTTTATTTCGAAAATACAAAGGAAAAGGTGGAAATGGAACAACAACAGGAGGCAAAAAGACGGGAATTAGAGAGCTGGAAAGAAAACAATATCTATAAAGAAGCACATTGGTCGGAATGGAAAGGAAAAAAAGTTATGAATACGAGATGGGTCATGACAGAAAAGGAAATTGAGGGACGGAATGGTTGGAAGGCAAGATTAGTAGTGAGAGGATTTGAAGAAAAAGGGAAGGATTTAGTCACTGATGCTCCGACATGTGCTACTGAAACTCTAAAACTATGTATTGCAATCATGAGGCGTTATGGATGGTCATGCAAAAGTATGGACATTAAAACCGCATATCTCCAAGGAGATGAATTGCAAAGAGAAGCGTACATTAAACCACCAAAGGAGGCACAGAGCGGGAGCGTGTGGAGACTTAATAAGGGGGCTTACGGGTTAAAAGATGCAGCAAGAATTTGGTATGAGAAGTTGTTGAAGGTGATACAGGAGACGAGGGGAAAAAGAGTTTTCTTAATCCTACCATCTATAGATGGAGAAGGAGGAATCAATTAATAGGTGTTATGTGTTCACACGTAGACGACGTATTATACGGGGTAACAAAAGAATTTGAAAGAGAAGTGATAGGGAACTTAAAGAGACATCTAAAAATCGGTAATGAGGAAGAGGAATGTTTTAAATACATAGGGGTGGAGATAGAAGAACGGGAG
>JABUQX010075499.1:22500-27500 GCA_015478945.1 Trachelipus rathkii
CAAGCAAAAATAAGAAATCGCAATAAACATTTACTATTCCTTATTTTAATTATATTCACATACCTGATATAAATTTCTTCTTTGTCCAGATGAGTGTTTGACCCAGCTTATCCTCATTTACGTCCACAGTATGACAAAGCCATTAGTCCACAGCATGACAAAGCCATTAGTGCATTTGCCCTTGTTTGTTACGTCCACTAGATTTCATTAAATTTTTCATACAATTTTAAACCATAATTAGTATTTCAACACATTTCTCTCCTTAATATTTTCATAGTCTAGATTAAATATTTATCTTTTTTAGGTGCTGTATACCAAAACGACCAATTTAAGTCGACTACCAATAAAGACTTCCAGAAAGCAGTCGGAATTGTTTTGAAAAACTCAATTGATTAGGATGGTCATAGAAACAAGAGATCAACACATACATGTCCTGAAAATTATTCAGGTTCCTCAACTTCTGTTAGTGTTGACAATAACACAATCGAACCACTCCCACCATGCACAAATACTTTCTAGCCATACAATTGATAAATGTGAATTTTAAATGTATAAACTTATTATAATGAAATTATAAGTAATTAAACAATTTTTTAATATCATTGTTATTACTAAAGATCTTTAAATGGTCTGATAATCTAACATACTTTATTTTAGAAAAATATTAGCAAATTTTAAGGAATGTTTTAGATATTAAAGTACATTAAGACCATGTACTGATATAAAAAAAATTTAATGCCATTGTTATTACTCAAGATATTTAAAAGGTATGATATAAAATATTTTATTTTATGAAAATATTAAATAACTTTAAGGAATTTTCCCAAATGCTTTAGATATTAAAGTTTTCATAGTTTGAACATATTTTATTGACATTGTAGGTAGATGATAAGCAAAATGTTATGTTATATATCAACATTTGTATGACTACACGATTTTTAAATCTCTTACTGACGAAAATTTGTTTACGAGTATATGAAAGTTAACACATTATAATGATGTGTTGTTTAGTACTTTTTTGATATTTCAACTTTATATAAATTAAAAGGAGGTGTTTGAAAGTAAACGTAGATAAGAGTAAGGTTATGGTTGTGAGCGAGGACAGTCCTCGGTGTGAAGTTATGTTAGATGGTGAGCAGCTGGAACAAGTGTCTGAGTTTAAATATTTAGGATATATGTTGGATGAAAAGGGAACGGATGATGCAGAGTGTAGTAGGAAAGTTGTGAATGGCATGAAGGTGGCTGGTGCAATTAAATCGTTGGTGAATGTAAAAGGACTAAGTCTGGATTGCGCTAGGATCTTGCATGAGGGTATATTGTTACCTATGTTATTGTATAGTAGTGAGACTATGGTCTGGAATAAGAGGTATAGATCTAAATAAAGTTCAATGTGCTTAGGTGTGAGAAGAATTGATAAAATGAGGAATGCACGTATTAGATAGTTGTGTGGTGTGAAGAAAGGGGTAAACGAGAGAATAAATGAAAGTATGTTAATAGTAGTATGTTATATTATTATTATATTATATATTATATATTATTGCTGGTTATAGCTTAAATATCAAGAAAACTAAGAACTCTATTCTTACATATATATTTAAACATGTCATTATTATTATAAAAATGATTACATATACTGATAGAATGAAATAGATTGGTTGTTATTGGTTGTTACATATATATATATTATATATATATATATATATTATATTATTATATATATATATATATATTATGCTATTATTATATATATATATTACATATTATTATTATTATTATAGATAATGGTATATACATATACCGGCATACATTTATATACACGGCTATTACTGATATATATATATACATATATGGAGCATATGTTATTGTTGTATAGCAAGTATATATATATATATATATATATATATATATGAGGTGTGTTACAAAATATATATATATATATATAGTAGTTAGTATATATATATATATATATTATAATATATATATATATATATATATATATATATATATATATGTCGTCAGTGGCAGCTGCCCCCTTAGAAGTGTTTACTCTTATAAGAGTCTACCTGCTAATTTTTTTGATCCAACGTCCAGTTCCGGGTGGCCGTTAAGTATGTTTTTGATGATAGTATATATATATATATATATATATATATATATATATATATATATATATATATATATATATATATATATATATATATATATATATATATATATATATATATATTTATATATTATTATATAGCAGCAAGAAGTATATATAGCAGCAGTAGCATATATATGCTATATATATATATATATATATATATATATATATATATATATATATATATGTTATATATATATATATATATATATATATATATATATATGGCGAAGGCTAGTTGCGATCGTCATTTTCTCACATTTCTCTTGCCGATACGAGGTCTTCTCACTCATTTTATATGCTCTTTTAATTTGTAGATAAGAACTGTATTGTTATTCTATCTATGCTTTTTTTAATGTTGATATGTATATATAAATTCTAGATTTTGTGTTCAGTCGGATTCTCACTTTATTAAGTGTTTAAGGTCCAAAGTAGCATTGAAATTATCACTCCGTGACACCACTCTATAATTCAACACTGCCTCAGTGTAAAGTTATAGTTCAATTTCATCTGATCATGGATTTTCAGAGATTCCCTGCTACGTACGTTTTACCTTAAATATTACAATAAAATTTTGTGTATTAACTCCTGAAAAGTAGGGAATTTTTGTAACATTATGATTCTATCGGTCCATATTTGAGTTATTTGTTTAATTTCATTTTTAAAAACTATTTTTCATTGCAACACAGAAATTAGTGGTTTTCAACATAGTTTGCTATACTTTTAATTTTTTCTGTTAACATCTTTGAATGTTAGTAAAACTATTAGCCTATGACCATATGTGGTAGAGATTTACAGTAGTAGAATATATATATATATATATATATATATATATATATATGTTATTGTTATATATATATATATATATATATATATATATATATATATATAGAGAGAGAGGTAAAGAGAGATATATAATATATATACCGTATATATTGTTTGTAGTAAATTTGAAAAGGAAGAACTCGGATAAAAATGGAAATGATAGCGGTGAAAACGAAGAAGATACCAATAAGTCAACTAAGACTACACAAGAGGCAATCCCTCCTAATTCGCATATTTCGCATGATGAAGAACCTACACCCAGGCCCAGCACCTCGATGAGTCAAGATATGGGTCCAGATTTCGGAGCTAGCGTTTCAGTAAATGACAGTCACGAAAATGACATTGGACATTCATCTATGATTTCGGCTGAGAAAAAGAAACAGTTACTGAAAGAGCGCTGGATTCCACCAAGGACCTATAATTTTTTGGAAGATGCTACCCACTTAAAGAGGAAATTCAATTATGAATGGTTGAAGACATATTCACCTTGGCTGACATACTCTAGGCGCCTAAAGGGAGCATTTTGCAAGTTTTGTATTTTATTTCAACCAAATAAAAGTTCGGTCAGAGGGGTCCTAGGCTTTTTAATATTGACCTTTCACTAAATATAAAGATGTTCAAGCGGTTTGTAAGGGACATACAAACAGAGAGTGGCATAAAACTGCTGTTGAAGCTGCAAGATTGTTCCTACAGGACGTGCCGGTAGACATCCAAATTAAACAGCATTCTAAGAAAATCATAGAAGAAGATAAAAAATTATTATCCTCAATAATTTCATGTGTGACATTTTCTGGTACGCGCTATTTACCGCTTCGGGTAAGCATCATGATATGGGAAAGAAAAGGGAAAGAAAAATGCCACATTCAGATTCAGAATGAGATCATTTCTCTATGTGGTACTACTATAAAGGAAAGCATCGTTAATAAGGTAATGAAAGCGTGCACGTATAGCTTACTAGCAGATGAAACCGCTGATATTTCTGGAAGGGAACAATTATCCATAGGGTTGCGCTATTTCGACAAAGAGTCCGATGAAGTCAAAGAGGAATTTATTGGATTTGTAGAACTGAAAGCGCTTGACGCAAAAACCATTGCGAGAGCCATTGACGATTTTGTCACGACCGAAGAACTGGATCCCGAGAAATGCGTGATCTTGGGTTTCGATGGCTGTTCTACGATGTCCGGCAAAGAAGAAGGTGTCCATGCAATATTGCGGAAAAAGTATATAAAAGCATTGTTCTTTCATTGCTCTTCACACAAACAAAATCTAGTAGTAAATGATTTGAACACAATACCAGAAATCCGCAATACTGAGGAACTATAAAGGACATTATTACGTTTTATCGCGAGTCGATCATGAGAAGAAAATTAATGCCAAACAACTCAAGCCTATGCCAGATCAGATCGGCTGAACAACACAAGTGCATCAGAGTGTTAAGGAGCACTTTGTACGAATGATACAAGCATTAGAAATCCTTTCCATTGAAGGAAATACCGCCACAAGAAAAGGCGCTTTTCAGTTGCATTCAGTGGCATGTAAGTCGTCATTCATCATGGCTATGATATTGATTGCGAAGTACTCTGCGATGTTAGAGCCAGTTGTAAATGCTCTCCAATCCAAGACCTTGGATATCGTTAAAACGTCGCAGCACATTCAACATACTATGGAAATGGTTAGGAGCCATCGGAAAGATGAAGAAAAAAATCACCGATGAAGTGTTAAAAGAAGCTAATCAAATCGCCGAGAAACTGGGACTTGATCTGAATATACCATGGATTTTTGGTAGGCAGCAGCACCGCAGCAACCATTCAGTAACAAATCCCACGGAGTTCTGTAGAAGATCATTACTAACTCCGTATCTAGATTCTATAAAATCTTTGGAATTTAGGTTTTCTACTGAAAATGCATCTGCTTATGCATTGACATACCTACATCCTTTCCACATGCTACTCAAAACAATCGATGAGTTAAAGGAAAAGACAGCTTCATTTTATAGTTTTTAACACTTAGAAGGCATAGAAGAAGAGCT
>JABUQX010075499.1:32500-35000 GCA_015478945.1 Trachelipus rathkii
CTCCCGAATTAGGTATGAACCAAATAAAATCAAACTCTAGCCCCTACATTTCCCAATGTGAAAGTGTTTAAATTATATTTAGCCCGCGAGTTTATATATATATATAGGATATATATATATATATATAGCATATTATTATAGCAGCAGCATATATAGCAGCAGTTGCCATGTTGTTGGTTATTGAGTAGCATATATATATATATATATACATATATATATATATATATATATATATGTATATTATATATAAATATGTTATATATATATAGCACTCACTTGACACAAGATCATACACTCGCAAGCAAGTGATCGTGAGGCTACTTTGGCGTACCCCCCAAGTATCACCTCCCCATTACCCCAGGTACGCGTACCCCACCTTTGTGAAAACCACCGCCCTGATGGGGTCGGTGAAACGCAGATTCATATATATATATGGTTATATATATATATATATATAGTATATTGATATATATATATTAACACAGCAGCATATATATATATATATATATATATATATATATATATATATATATATATATATATATATATATATATATATATTACAAGAACCCGCAAGAAGCAATCGGCCCTTCTTGACAAATTGGTTAGCCTGTCCGAGAATTTTTACTTTCTCCTGACTCTTTACATAATTATTCTCCACGATTTTGTTCGGCTTCTTCACGCTCACCCAACTAAATGACTGCAGCGCTAATCGTTCGCCAAAGCCAAAGTTCGTCCATTCAGTTCATAGCAAAGATTCGTCTCAGGTCCAACTCCGAGTCCCCTAGAAAGCAATAATAAACAACTCAACAAATGTTCTTAAAAAATAAGCACTATAAACCTTCTTGGTAAAAAAAATGCTATTATAAGTAACCTTTTATTTTAAGTTTCTACTTACGTTTTTCAAACGGGTCTTCTTTTTCCTTTTTCCACTTTCATACTATTCCTTTGCTTGTTTATTTATCCTGCTTTTTAGCTTCTTCACTTGTCGGCTCCCAGGAACGATCTAATTTATCTTATAATTCTACTCTTAAGTTTGCTTCATTCTATTACGCATTTACTTGGTTATATCCCAATATACGACTACCCTTTCAAGTTTGTTTATTTAACAAACTTAACAAGAAACGAAAAAAAAACCTTTTACTTTTTAACCTACTTTATCAAATTTCTACCATAAAACAAAGTTAAACACATACCATTTTTTGTTTAAATTGTTTCCTCCATTTCCCCAAACTTTCATTTAACCTTTCCTTACCTGTTGAATTCTTATTTTCCGCCCATTTTCCTCTTAAAAGGCAATCAGCTCCGACATGTGTCTCTGCTCGGCACACGAGACACCTCATTACTGACCCGAACTTATTTACTGGATTCTTTTTCTTCCCTCCTTCCATACTGCAAATTCCGCAAAGGTTCGCTCCCAAAACACCTACGAGGCCACCCATGGAACGGAAGGAAGCTTGGAGATTGTTAAAACAAATGGTATTACAAGGAGTAAATGGTAAAAGAAGTGTGTCGGTGCAGACAGAGGACCAGGTTGGAGAAAATAAAGGCACTCAAACGGAGAGTGCCAGCATGATACTTTCGCCGGTGGATACAAGTGAACAACAGGATTGGTTTGACGAGGTGGAAGTAGATAATGACCAGGAGAGTGAATATGACATTGAAGCATTTGAGAGATCAATAGGGTTCCCAAAAGACAGCTATAGGTTTGGAGTAAGGATCAGTGACGAGAGTGAGGAGGAAACGGATTTAGGTTTAGACAAGGTAGTGGATTCAATTGAAGACCAGGAGGTAATCCCTACTGAGAACCAAGATACAGACTTTGAGACACACGAGGAAGACCAGGTGGAGGAACAGGTGGAAGAGGTAGGAGAAGTTAATATCAAGGTGACTAGCCCTGAAGGTTCAGAATATAGACCAAGGTCTATTTACAAGGAGCTTATAGAAGTAGGTGAAGTCCCGGATGCTATGATGATTGGTACCGGTGCTAGACAATAGGAGCGGAGTGCATCAGAACCGGAGAATATGTACAGGGCACCATTCACAAGGTCGAGAGGATCGGTACCGGAACAGCCAAACGTAATGTGGAGGGTTATAGAGTATGAGAAAAGGACCGAAGCACGAAGGAGAGCATCAACTGGAAGGATGGAGTAGGGTAGATGGTTGGCGCTGATTTTTTTTCTTTTTAAGATTGTTGCACAATCTTGGAGGGGGAGTTATATGGTGGACTGATATTGAATGAACCAAGTAATTAAGAATTGCGCGCGCGGACTCAAGGAAAACGCTCATTTTTCATTTGTCAAGGAAAATAAAAGGTCACGAAAACTGGTGCGTGTTACTCTAAAGGTGAAATTGTTAAGTGTTTACAAAGAAATAAAAAGCCCGGTGATTCAAGGTTTATAGTTTGTGAAAATTAATCGAAGTCCAGTTTTGCAGAAACCATATTTGAGGTCGTTAATTCCCCAAACTGGGTAAGTAAACTATTATCTTAGAAGTTAAA
>JABUQX010075499.1:42500-50000 GCA_015478945.1 Trachelipus rathkii
TATTATATATATATATATAGTATAGTAGGAGTAATATATATGATATATTATATATATATATATGTATATATATATATATATTATTATATTTATATATAGATTATATATATAATATATTATAGTATTATTATAATATAATTTATATATATATATATATACTATATATATATTATATATAATATATAT
The DNA here is from genome assembly GCA_015478945.1 of Trachelipus rathkii. NCBI lineage: Eukaryota > Metazoa > Arthropoda > Malacostraca > Isopoda > Trachelipodidae > Trachelipus > Trachelipus rathkii. Next base: position 42,687 of record JABUQX010075499.1, read on the forward strand.
ATATTATATATATATTTATATTATAATTTAAATATATATATATATAGTATATTATATTATATATTATATTATATTATAGTATATATATATATATATATTTCTATATATTTTATAATTTTTTATTATTTATATTTTATATATTATATTAATAATTTTATATATATATATATACTATATTATTTACTAATCTAATATACATTATATAATTTAGTTAATTACATATATTATATTAATTAATTATAATATTAAAATAATTAATTATTGGATATAATTAATTATATTATATATATATGTTAATAAATAAAGATTAAAATTTATTAATTTAATCTATAATATAAGATTATATTATTAATATATTCTCTTATATAATATTAATATATTATATATATATATAATATAATTAAATATATTATATTATATAATTAAATAATATATTTAATATATATATATATATTATTTAATATTGTAAATTAATAATAATTTATAACTTATATTAAAATTATCTTAAAATATAAAATTCATATATTTAAATATAATTAATAAATTATAATTTATTATATAATATATATATTTATAATTTATATTATATATATTATATATTTTTAATTTATATATTATAATTATATATATTTTATATACATTAAATAATTAGTTCTTAATGTGTTTATATATTTCAATTTCATTTAAAAATTAAATATAATAAATATATTAATATAAATTATATAGACTTAATTATTTATTATATATTAATCATTATTATTAATATTAAAATATATATATTAATATATAAATTTATTATTAATAATTAATTATATTTACTTATATAATATTATATTAATATAATTATTAATATATATATATATATATTATAATATATAAATAAATATATATGTAAATAAAACAATGTTAATATATATATTAATAATACTAATATAAGTATATATATTATTATATTAAATATATTAAATTATATATTTATTAAATTAATATTATATTATATATATATAATATTATATAAATATTATATTAATATTATATTATTAATGTATATATAAATAATATATTATATTAATATTAAAGTAATATAATTAATCATATAATATAATATAATATAATTGATAATAATTATTAATTGGATATATCTCTCTATTTAATTGTATATTAATTAAATTAGGTTAATAATTATATATTAATTATATCTTAATATTAATATAAATATATATTTAAATCAAATTATTTTTCCATTACAGTCAATTTAAAAGTTTTGTAAGAGATAATATTAATTATAGTATATCACATATATTATATATATATTATCTATATATATATTTATAAATATATAATATATATATGTTTAATATAATATTTATATATATATATATATATTATAATATATTAATATTTATATATTATAATATATATTATATATTTATATATATTATTATATATATTAATTAATATATTTAATATTAATTAATATATATTATTTTATTATAATTATAATTATCAATATATTAATATATGTATAATATAAATATATAATTTAATATTTTAATTAATATATAATTTTATATATATATATATTATATATATTTATGATATTATATTATTATTAATAATATATATATTATATTATTATAATATATATTAATATTAATATATATTATATGATTTAATAATGGGATTACTGGGAATTTATTACTAGTTTGATATGATAAATATAGTAATATAATTATATATTATATTATATTAATAATATATATATAATTAATTATTAATAATTATAATATATATTATATTAATATTTTAGGTAATTATTCTATATTAATATTTATATATAGTTTATATATTAATATATTTATATTATATGTATTAAATATATTATTTTAATATTAATAATAATAATGTAGTCTAATTAAAATATAGAAATTATTTTATTATTATTTTTTTTTTTTTTTATATCAATAATATAATTAATATATATATTCCTAAATATATTCATAAATATATTCCAAAATATATTATTAAATATATTCCTAAATACATTCATAAATAATCCCTAAATATATTCCTAAATATATTCCTAAATATGTTTTTTTCGATTCTAATAAACTAACAATATTAATATATATATTATCATATGTATTTGTTTAATTGATTTGAATTATTTTAAGTCAATATAAAGAAAAATTAATTTGCTATATAAATTGAATTAATTATTTATTATAAAACTATTGAATATAATCATGTTTATTATTTTTAATATTGCTACTTATAATTATAAAATATATATATTATATTTATTTATTATATTTTGGCCATCATAATTTTAATATTTTTTGTTTATTAATAAATACATTTTTTTTTATAATTAATTTTAAATTATAATATGTTTATTTTTGTTTCTAAGTAATAGGAAGAAGTATAATATATTAATATATATATTTATATAATATATAGTAATACTATATATTTATTATATATAAGTATATCTGTTTAATATATATTTCTTAGACATCCAAAATATAGATAAATGATTATTATTGAATCTATAGATTAAATTAAACATTTAATTAAATAATTAATTAAATTATATATATATTATATTATAATATTTATATATATATATATTATTAAATTTATAATATATTTTAATAACATAAAGAAAAATTAATTTTATATAAATAATTAATCATGTTTATATATTTTTAATATTCTATTATAATTAATTTATAATCTTTATAACATATTTTTATAATATTATATTTGTACTGAATGTATTAACTAATTAAATAAATAATTTAATTATTTATTAATAAATTTGTTTTAATATATTATATATATTTTATAATATAGAACTTTGTAAATTTAATATATTATATAATATATATAATATGGTAACACGTAATATATTATAGTAATTAAATTATATTATTAATATATTTAATATAGTTATATATATATAATATTTATAATATATATTAATAATATTATAATAATATTAAATATATATAAATATTATATATCATTAAATAGTTATATATATATTAGTATTATAATATTATATTAATATTATATATATATAATATTAATATATATATATTTAATTAATATTACTTAATAATTAATTAATATTATCATATATATATGTAGTTTAATAATATTAAATATATATAATATTATATGTTTATATAATAATATTATAATACTAATTATATTTAATAATATTAAATAAATGGGAAATTATAATAATTATATAATATTATAATTATATATAATAATAGTAATATATATATATATTAATATATAAATTATATATAATATATGATATAATATAATATTAAATATATTATATTATATATATATATAATTATTATTATTATGAGTATATGCACGGGAAGTGGTAGGATGTTGAAATTCTGGACAATACTCTTTAATAATATTATATATTATATAAAACATAATAATAATTCTACATAATAATAATAATAATAATTTGATAATGTTTAATAAAATTTTATGAAAACTCTCACGATTATCATGTACTGAGTAAGAATTTCATATATACTATTTAATTTATCAAAAGAATTATTTGGTTATGTGATATATTAAGTTTTATCTAATAAGAAAAATTAGCATGAAACGATATATAATAAAATTATATTGAAACAGGAGAAATAATGTGGTTTAGTTAATTCCCTTTGTATTATTAATTATAATTACAGACTAAAGTTGCATAACATTTATAATATCTCATGATAAATATTTATCAGTTACATATTAATGAATATTTTAATTACATATATTAAACATTTAATATGATGTTTTATAATATAATCTTTAATATTAGATAATATAAATATCATATTATATATATAACTTTTTTCTCTATATTAATTATATTAAGTATATATATATTAATATTATATATATATTTATTATAATTAATATATATTATATAAATCTCGTAACACCACAGTGTATGATTAGATTAAATCGATAAGTATCACTCATTATCAACGGTGATTGAATGTCCATATTTGTTACTAGAGAACTATATAAATATATCATATATATATAAATATATATATAATTATATATATTTATATATATATATATCATATATATAGTATCATTAATTAATATTATTATATATATATTATAATATTATAATTAATTATATTTTAATTAATATATATTCAAAATAGAAATATTATAATTTATATTATTAATTATAATAATATATTACTATATTATATAATATATATATATATTATATATAATAGTATATATATTAATAATAATTAGATAATATAATATCTATAATATATATTATATATTAATATATAATTATATTTTATTAATATTAATAAATATTATATATATATTATCCTTTATATATATGTAATATATATTTAATATATTAAATAATATATATATCATATACTTTTATAAATAATATATTATATATTATCATATAAATATTATTTATTATATATATTATGTTAAATATATAATATATTCAATAATTTATCATTATTTATTATGTATTAATAAATTATAATTAATTAATTAACTACTATATATTAATATTAATTATTTATGTAATATATATATATATATATATATTAATATTAACCTATATTATTATATTATTATTATAATATAGTATTATATATATATATTTAATATTATATAATATATATATATAATTATTTATTTATAATTAATATTAATATATTTTATTATATATATATTATATTATATATATAATATTATATATATATATATGATTATTAATATATATATATATATATTAAATATATTAAATATTAATAATAATATATATTATATTAATTATCATAATATACTTATATATATATATATCTATAATATATAATATTCCTAATAATATTAATAAATATATTAAATATATATTTATATTATAATAGAGTATATATATAATATATATATTACTATATTAACTTATATAATTATATATATATTTATAGATCATATTTAACATATATATATATAATATATTATCATTTTATATATATACATATATTATATATATAATTTAATTATAATATTTATTTAATATTATATATTATATAATATATTACTATATATATATATTAATTATTATATATTTATATATTTAATTAATATATTTTATATATATATTATGTTTATGTATATATGTATATATATATATTCATATAATTGTATATTTATTAATATTATATATATTATATTAATATTAAATATATATTTAATATTAATATATATATATAATTAATATTTATATAAAATATTTATTATAATAAATTATTATATATATATATATATTTATTATAATAGCTTATATTATTATGAATTATGTAATATTTATAATTTATATTAATTTAATATTTATTAATTCTATATTATTTATTATTATAATATATTTATTATATTATATATTTTAATATTGATTATTATTTTAATATATATTTAATATATAATATATTATATATATTATTATATATGATATATAATTAATATTAATATATTATAATATATATTAATTTATATATTATTAATAATATAATTATATTAATTTATATTAATATAATAATATATTAATATTGACTATATTTGATGCATAGTTAATATATAATATATACTAATATGAAATCGAATTAATAATATATTAGTCCATAAAAATTTAATATTGGAATTCTTTTATAAACTAATATTGATTAAATATATTATTATATATTATTTAATTAATATTTAATTAATATAAATATATATATATATATATTAATTAATTTATATTTTATTATAATATATTAATATATTTTATTTAATATATGTTATAATAAATGTATAAGTATTAATTAATATATATAATATGTTTATAGTATATATATAATTAATATTAATAATATTGTATATATTATATTAATATAATTATAACTATATGTTTATAATAATATTAATTTTATAATATATATGTATTTATTATTATTAAAATATATTAATATATATATATATATATATAATATATATAATATAATTAAAATATAATGATAATAATAAATAATTAATATTATATTATTATAATATTAATCTATATATATATTATTAATTAATAATATATTATATTAATTAATTATAATATTTATATTAATATATTTAGTATATATATATTAAATATTATAATATATTTATATATATCTATAATAATATATATATATATAATATATATATATATATTAATATAATATATATTATATATATATTATATAGATATATTATATTAATGATATTTATAATTATATATATTATTTAATTTTAATTATTAATTATATAAATATATTATATATTATTAATATTATATTAATAATAAATAATAGTAATTAATTTATTATTATATATATATATATTATATTATATATATATATAATATTATAATATATATATATATTAAATTATATTATTATATTAATTATATAATAATATATTATATATTAATTATATATTAATATATAATATTATATTAATATATTAATGATTATATTAATATATATATTAATATATTAATATAGTTAATAATATATATTAATAATAATATTTAATATATTAAATTAATATATTTATATAATATATTATAATATTAATATATTAATTATATATTATATATGATATTATTATAAATATATATATTTAATTAATATAATATAATATTATTAATTATATATATATATAATATTAATATATATTATTATATATAATTATATATATATATATATATATTATATTATATATATATTATATATAATATCTATATATTAATAATATATATTATAATATATTTATATGTATATATTATATATATATATATAATATATATATATATATATATGATTAATATTAGTATTATTAATATATAAAATGATTAATTATATAATATATATTATATAATAATATATATATATTAATTATATATATATTAATTAAGTATATATTAATATATTATATTATTGTATATTATATAATATCTAATATTTATATAATTTAGCTATATATAATATATTAATTAATATATAATATATATTAATATATATATAATATATATTAATATTTATATATATATATATATTAATATTAATATATATATATATATTAATTATTATATATAATTATATATATATATATTTTATTAATATAATTATAATTAATTTAACATATATTTTAATATATTAAATAATCAATTTAATATACATAAATATTATATATGTAATATTAATTAATATTGTTATATTA
>JABUQX010075499.1:55000-56541 GCA_015478945.1 Trachelipus rathkii
ACTGAAAATGAATAAAATACATCTAGTTGTTCTCGCACCGCATAAATATGGGATTAATTTAACTGAGAAAGGATAAATGGGAGTTTAATCGGGTGGATGCGATAATTACTTAATACTGCCTAGTCTTCTTATTCCACTGAACTCTTTCATTATTTGAAATCTTTGGGAACAATGCTGCAGATATATTTGGTAAAGCAACATGAGTTAAAAAATTAAACAAAACTTTATCGGATTGAGCAATTAATGAAGTTAATGAAATATTTTTCTCTAAATGAATGGGGTTTTTAAATTGGTAATTAGCAGAGGTAAAAGTACAACCATGTGGGATATTAAAAATAAAATTATTTATATGCTGTACTGATGGGGTCGTTTGCCGGCAGGATATAGAAGCTCTAATTTTTTCTGCACAAAAGATAAAATAGTGAATGTCCTAGGGTTATCTGTGAGGGTTCCTTTTGATTTAAAGATAGTTATAGGGGTGGACGAGAAATTAGTAGTATAGTTAAGCAAAAGCGATAGCAAGCATGTTTTGTCATCAATGGATGTAAAAGGTTGTGATTGAGGGCAAACTGCTGTTTTCCCTATGTTGCGACAATAGTCGTGAACTGAATTCCGTAAATAGGTATATTTTCGCTGACCATAATTAACGAAAAGATAATTATTCGGTGTATTATACATTATTCGAACGGACGTTTCATTAAATGGAATGAATGTTGGGAATGGAATTAACTTATATGAAATAAATTTCTCATTGAAATGAATGGAATTAATGTAATTAATTCAAATGGATTAGTGGTTGATTTTATAGTCCATGAGTATGTCAAAAATGAATGATATGTTGTTGCTTCTAATGGTATGATAGGATGTAGTTTTGTTTTTCTGTGCATTTCTAGTATATATGTAACAAAAACGATTGGTGATAAAGTTGATCAATTAGTTATCTTGTTTTTATGCTAATTGTTAAGGAAGTGATAACTAGTTGATGTATCATTGTAACTGTTAACTGAATGTTCAACTAATGTAAGTAATGTTTGATACTTCCTAGTTGATTAAGTATGTTGTGGGTTGCAAATGATCTGTTTTGGAATTCAATTAGTTTTTGTAAGTTTAATTTGAAATTCTCCTAAATGTTCGGGTAATTTCTGACTTTAATTGTTCTTTAAGTTCATTACTAGGTATTTGAAGTCACTCGGCCAAGTTACCTTAATATATTTATCCTTTTTCCTCAAAAAATTTTAATTTGTTTGTCAGTAGCGGTACCAAATAAAATATTAAGAATATCTCCTCCCAATTCGAAGCAGCTCTTTTGTATCTTGTTTGGGAGTGAATCCATGGTAAGCTTTTAAGTTCAATTAATTTAAGGGATATGACTTTAGTTCTAATTTTAATGAGTTGAAATTCCCATGTTATGCCGATCTTTGGTTTATGGAATATTAATAAATTATCATTAATTAAAACAGTGAAAATTATCTTTTAAAGTATCTATCATTCTTAGTGGTTAGCTATAAGATAGTAGTTTTTAAATTATTTGCCCATCTGGG
>JABUQX010075500.1:0-22500 GCA_015478945.1 Trachelipus rathkii
CAGTAGTACCTCTTCAGGTAATAAAAAAATGTTCAAATCAGGATGGCACGAAAAAAATCAAATGAAAAAATCAACTGATTTTTTTTTGATTTTTATAAAATTGTGCTCAGCAATTGAAGTTTGATTAGTATAATATATCTATAGAATATATATATATATATAATATATATATATAGTATATATATATATATATATATATAGTAATTATACTAGTATATATAATATATATATATATTATAATATATATATATTATATATAATATATATATAATATATATATATATATATATATATATAAAAGGTGGCATTAACGCGTAAAGCGTAATCCGTTAATTAACTCGTTAATTTTTCGTTAACTTTTAACGCTTTCGTTAATTTCGAAAAAAGTAACGGACTATTAACGAGTTAAAATTTTTCCATACATCCGTTAAATCGTACTTAATTACGAGTTTATAAAATATTTTTCTTATCAGATTTTAAATTGTATTAGATTCGATTCCGATAACAGATAAACTTTTTTTTTGGGGGCCAAAATCTAAAACGCTCCTCTCAATGCTCAAAATGTGTTTATTCTTACACCGGTTATTATCCGTTAAATGTTTGACATGTTTTTCTTTGCTGTATTCTCATTTCTTATTGGTTCGCTGAAGAAAAAGAGATAGTGACTGTTGCCGGTTCATGTCATTAACTTCTTTCGTTAGTGACTTGAATTCTTTCTTTCGACTAGTTGAAAAATATAAGAAACTAGACGTCATAAGCGTTGTTAATTTATAAAAATATACAATATTTTTATGAAAATTCTAAGTTGACATATCCTATTATTTTAACAATAATATACTACTCGGGTGTCCTTAAAAGAATGTCCCAGTTTCAATGCCTTATTATAACAGCGTAAAATACAATATCCATATCATATCATACTTCAAAGTGAAGATGAACAGAGTTTTTCCTAAATATGTTCAATATATGTGCCCCTTTCGTTATAGGGATACATTCAGCCGATAATCCAATTCCCTTCCAAAACATTGCGTTAACAGATTCCGATAATGGACAGAACGCGCTATTTCAATTCTGCGTTTCGAACTCTGAGTATAATTGGCAGACCCCATAGGAAGAAATCGCATGGCGTTAAGTCCGGGACCGGGGGCCAGATATATAAAGCTCTGTCGTCTGGACCATTATGACCAACCAAACGATCTGGGAGTAAGTCGTTCAACCACGCTTCGCACTATTTGACTCCAATTGTGGAGGGGCCTCCTATCTTGCTGTCGTATTAAAGTTTACCGCTTTCATCTCTAATAACTTGTGGAAAGGAGCATTTGTGGAACATATCGAAATAGCGACCCCTGTTTATGGTTGCTTCTGCGAAAAAGAAAGGGCCGTAAGACCTTGGCGTTGGAATATGCCGCAGAAAAAAGTTAACCTTGCGGAATCACGTTCATTTTCTCAAGTTCATGCGGATTTTCAGGCGACCCCAGATACGAAAATTATGGGCATTCACCTTACCCTGAGATGAAAGGTGGACCCATCGCTAAACACTACATGATCTAGAAGGTCATCGTCTCTCCGATCTAGCACTGCAACAGGCAAAGGTAAACCGAGAGCATAGTCGTCCGGGCTTAAAGCATGTACAAAACTGCCAACCGCGTTATGCCACGCATGTGTAAAACGTTTCCTTAACCACCTTACCACACCGTCGTTTGGGCACCTTTCAGTTTCGTGGAACTGCTCTCCGAACGACTTCTTAGGACATATGAAGACGAGCCCTGATACGTTCCCACATCCTGTACAGTCACTTTGGGCCGTCCTGTACTTTTTCCTTTACAAAGACATCCATTAGTTGCAAATTGCCTATCCATCGGTGAATTTTTTTGCCATATGGCAGGTCACATTGGAACCGTAAACGATACGCACTTTGAATCGTAATTATAGATTCACACTTAGCAAATTGTAGGACACAAAAAGCTTTACGGTCAGGACTCGCCATTGTCAGTATGTGGCTCACGCACTAGAGAAGACTACATCTGAATGCCCGCATGCGCGTATGTCGACCTATCAGGAATTCGTTCTGGCGCAAGTGCATATTCGAAACTATGCAACTTACTCTTCATTTGATTATGAATAAGATATGGATTAATTGTATATTATGCTGTTATAATAAGCATTGAAAACTGGGACAATCTTTAACGGACACCCGTATGAGTATTTAATTAATAAGGTACTTACTTCGTTTTGGAATTTCTTCGCAAGCGGCAAAAGCATCCTGCTATAGGTCAAAGCCTAATTAATTTGTCTGATTAGCTTAATATCATTATTAATATTGTTAGGGATATTATTACTAATTAAGAAATTAACAATAATTATTTTACTATTCCTACATATTGTGAAGACGAGGGTTAACGTTAACGATTAACGTTAACTTCCGCTACATTTTTAACCGAGCATAAACGCTTTAATGACTTAACGTCGTTAATATTTTGTTAACGATAAAATTAACGACGTTAAACTTTTCTCAATTTAAACGGAGCCCACCTTTGAATATACTATATATATATATCATTATATATATATATATATATAGTATATCTATATATATATAATATATATTATAGATATATAATATAATATATATATAATAATATATATATATATATACATAATATATTATATAGTAGATATATATATATAATATTATATATATATATATATATATTATATATATATATATTTAAGTGATTTAACTCAATAGAAAATAAACATTAAAATAATAAGGCTACTCTGTTCCAAGTTTCTACACCTATTGTCAACAAAGGATCATGTTTCAAAACATGTTTCTTTTATTCTGACTGTAACATTTATCAATATACAAATAAATATCATGTTAGTATTAACTATTAAGTATAATCGACCCCTATCACCATTTTAAAATTATCCGATTCTCAATATCGATAATTTTTATATATATTATGAAGTTTTAATTTTTTTTTTCAATTCAACAAACTATTGGCATTGAAACCTTTAAGTCCGTAACACTCTTTAGTGTTGCTGTTTCATTATGTCATAGACTATAGGCCCTATTTTAAGATTTTAATTTACATAGATTGAATAAACTCAAAATAAGCAGGTTTGAGACGATCGATCGATATAACTTCGGTACGAGTGGGACGCTGTATTTTGAAGAACTTTCTCCTTCCGAAGTATAACCGGGAAAGGCCCGTCGTACTTGGGCTGGAGAACAAACGGTGTGAGTCATGTCTCACTAAAACATGCGGTACAGAGAGAAGATCCTTTCGGAATATAGGAGTGCCCCTTCTGCTGGCGGTGTCGAGTTAGATCTCCAGGATAGGGCACAGCGTTTTAGTGCGAGTAGGTATAGGGTGGATCGCTGGCAGGAGGGAAAAGATTGAGAAAAAGACCCGCCAGGCAGGGAAGAGTAGCAGCCATAACGAGTTCGGAGAGACGAACACTGAAAATCTTCCTTAACGGCCGTGCGTATACCAAGCATACCAAAGGAAGAGCCTCAGTCCAGTGTTCTGGTTGTGGATGTGCCATGAGAGAAGCCTTTAGCTGACGGTGAAACCTCTCACAGATCCCATTTGCTTGCGGATGGAAGCTGGTCGTATGGATCTTCTGCAGAAACCAAGCAAGCGCAAAAACAAATCTTTCCCAGAGGCAGGATTCGAAAATCGACCTTGATCGTTCGGTGACGAGAGAGAATGCCCAAACGAGAATCAATGGGACAAGAAAACTTTAGCTATAGATCGCAGTAGCAACAGAGAGGGAAATAGCTTCTGCCAACGATGAACCGTATCAATACAGGTGAGGATATATCGCTTGCCATGAGAAGTGGAGAGTCTAACAATTCGATGTGAACTCCAAAATTCGTTGACAGGGGACAATGAATGTGCTAAGGGAGCTTAGTATGTCTTTGACCTAGAGGCGCTGAACAAGCCATTACAGAGTGCGACCCAATTCACTACATAAAAAAAAAAAAAAAAAAAAAAAAAAAAAACAAGAAAAAAAAACCAGCGTTAACTTCTATGCCACACAAAAACGAGCTGTTTTACCAAGGTTTGCGTGAAGCCTCGACCGCCAGGGTGTGAAAGCGAGTGGAGATTGCAGAAGACTGCCTTTCGCAGAGAATTCGGAACGAAAGGGCGAGGGTTGCCTGTTGAAATGTCGCACAAGAGCCTCTTCTCTATGCCCGGAAGATTGAGCCACTGCAGCTGTAGAGAAGAGTCCTGTTGAAGATCGATATTGTCTTGCTCCTGGCACGCGGCCATGGCTGCGTAATCAATGTCAGGAATGGGAGAAAGAGCGTTAATTTCAATCCGAGAAAGAGCATCCGCGGTGAAATTATCCACTCCGGAGATGTGACGTATGTCTGTAGTAAACTGGGAAACAAATTCGAGATGACGAGCTTCACGGGGGGAGTGACGTTCATGCCGTGAAGCCATTGCGAAAGTGATCGCTTTGTGGTCGGTCAGGATGTGGAACTCCCGTCCTTCCAAAAAGTACCTAAAATGGCGAACAGCAAGATACATAGCAAGCAACTCCCGTCCAAAAGCACTATACCTTGTTTCGGCGGGTTGCAGCTTGCGTGAAAAGAAGGCAAGTGGGCACCATTCGCCCTTTTGGAACTGCTGGAGCACCACGCCAACAGCGAAATCAGAGGCATCTACCTGCACTCTCGCTGGTGCGGCATCGTGGGGATGAACTAAAAGAGTGGCGGAGGCGAGGGCTTCTTTGGAAGCCTCAAAAGCAGACTCTGCTGCCGGAGACCAGTCGACTTTAGTGGTGCTGCCTCGCTGTTTAGGACGAATGAGTGCGGTAAGCGGGCCTATAAGGGCTCCCCACTGGATTCAAGAAACCTATGTTAAAAGTGAATCTTTCCCAGATACTGACGAAGCTGCTTTTGATTTTGGGGAAGAGGAAAGGCGCGGATAGCGGCGACACGGTCTACGAGAGGCAAAATATCACTCAGCCGAGGGACTGCGTTACCCAGAAGTTAGAGAAGACGATCGATAATGCGCACTTGGTAGATGAGATGAAATTCCCGCTCATCCAACCTACCCAAAGACGCACGTAGGGGTGATCTGCACGTTCTTCAGGAGAGGAGGAAGCAACGAGAAGATCATCTAAATAAGCCCAGGCAAACGGAAGACCCCGGAGGATAGAATCAATGAATCTCTGGAAGGATTGAGCTGCGTTCTTCAAGCCGAATGGCATCCTTGTATACTCAAAGAGGCCGAAAGGAGTGATCACAGCTGTCTTGCGGAACGTCCGTCCGTGAGCTACAGGGATCTGATGGGAGGCTCGAATTTAAATCAAAGAGAAAAAATGATGTTGCCAGCCAGTGGAAGGTAAACGACTTGGACTGCGGCCACTGGGTACCGATTTGGAGTCGTGGCAGAATTCAATGCCCTAAAGTCCCCACAGGGTCTCCAATCACCCGTAATGCCTTAGGAACCATATGTAGCGGAGAAGACCAACAACTCTTGGAAGGGCGCACAATGTCAAGTTGTAACATGTGATCAAACTCAGCCTTGGCGGCCTTGAGCTTATCAGGAGGGAGGCGGCGAGCTCGAGCAAAGGTGGGTGGGCCAGTAGTTTCAATATGATGTTCACAAATCCTTAATAGAGGGTAGTCTGAAGAAGCAGGAATGCATATTTAGAAGGAAGCCTTCTGTAGCGAGGTAAGGAAAGTAGAGACTACCAAAGAAGTTTGAGAGCATTGCAGAAACACCCTTTAGTGCAGAAGCAATAATAGCACCTGGAGTATAAAGAGAAGTATCGCCATCGACAAGTCGGTGATTACGAAGATCAACCATAAGATTAAAATGGGACAAAAAATCAGCACCGAGGATGGGCTGTGTCACCTCAGCGACGAGAAAACCCCATGGACTTCGGCGGAGAAAAAGTTCCAACGTGCATAAACCGCTCTCATATTACCAGAATGAGAGTCATTAGCACGAAAAAGTTGACGCCGAAAGAGGAATAGCAGGTCCTGAGAGATGGAGAATGCGTCCCTGAGAACCAAAGAAAGGACTGGCTCCCGAATCGATCAAAAAAGAAAGCTTAGTGGAGTGATCATAGATACGAAGAACATCCTGTGCATTAGGAGGAGAAGAAGAGAAAGAGTCAGCATCTCCCGTCGCTCCTACGACGGGCCTGCTGCTGAGTTTCCCTAAGGGCAGGAAGGATCGCATTTCTTCGCATCCATACCGAAAGTATGGTGATAATAACAGTACCCATGAGGATTACTGGCGCTGGGCGTGAGAAGAAGCCAGAAGTGAACGAGGGACGAGAGAAAGGAACGAAATTGGAAGGAGTGCGATCACGGGAGCGAAAGGTGTTATTATTACTGGCAGTAGTGAGGGAGAGAAAAGCAGATTTTAGTTCAGCCATGCCCGTTACTAAGCCGACATCGGGGCACGAGAGTGCAGTAGAAGGTGTACACGAAGCATGAGAACAGGAGCGTTGGGTGGTGAGAATAAGTAAGGTTGAGCTGAAAAGATGCAGAGGCGGTTTGAAGCAGAAGAGGGGTAATGTGTTGCGAGTGTGAGGCGCAAGCTGTTTGCGAGAGAAGAGTTGGGAGCAGTGGGAGGGTGGGGGGGACACTGCGAAAACGTGGAAGTAGTGCTTACAGGAGGTCGCCAAACCCTATCCGCTGTAGGTCAAAAACTCAGGGAGAGTTTGCGCCGGATTCAACGACTGCAGGACCCTGTGATGCTCGGTGGGCATCTTCTGGAGGAAGAGTGTGCGAATGATTTGTACTTCTCGTGGAGATGGTGTACTACAACAACAAACTCAGCATCCGCCCGTAAAAAATTCTGAGCGTTTTTGATCGCCCAGAGCAACGCCTCTAAGCAGCGTCTCTACCCGTTCCTCTCTGGAGGGGGCCAAGCGGTCGATAATGAGTGTTTGGAGAGCGCGGTATCAGGCGTGGAAAAAGATCTAGTTTTCCGCTAAACCATCTTAGATTTTTGCAGACAAGATTCTGGAAGAGCATGCACAACTCTTGCGTACTCTCCTTTCTCGTATTGTGAGGGAGTCAAAGCACCGACTCGGCAAGTGTCAAACTAAAGGCCTCTGGGTCCTCAAAAGAATGTCTGAAAGATGTATAATAAAGCTAGAAAACAGGCGAGGAGAAAAGAAGGGAAAAGAAGGATGGGAGCGAGCGAAGAACTAATAACGGACCGAGGGAGGAAAAAAAATCAAAAGAAGCTACGATTTCTTATGGCTGGAATATAAATAATAGCGCTACTTTCGCCGAAAATGGCAAAAAATGCAATAAAATAAAAAAAATCCTTCCTTTCTTCTTATTATTTTATATTGCGGCAAGTCGGACGCAGGCACCTCAGCCCACGAGAGGGCTTATTTTGCCGCCAGTAACCCCAACCGCAGGTGGGGAAACTGTTTATTAAAAACAATATAATAAAAATAATTAATATAAATAATAAAAAAAATAATAATAATAAAATTGATAATAATAATTAACAATAATAATAATAATAATAATAAAATAATAATAATAATAATATAATAAAATAATAATAATAATAATAATAAAATAATAATAATAATAATTAAAAACTTACAAAATAATGTTGCAGAAAATTTCAATATTTTATACAATCATTGAGCTGCGTATATTATAATATTATAGGAAATTACTACAGAATTATTTTTAGCATTTGCACATTTAAAAGAACTATAAAAACTTATACAGGTAAAATTATAATAATAATATATATATAACTATTATATATATATATTTATATATATATATATATTATATATAGTATATATATATTATATAATAATAATATATAAATATATATATATATATATATATATATATATATATATAATATATTATATATTATAATAATATATATATATATATTTATATATATATATATAAATCATATAATATAATATATATAATATTATAATAAATATTAAAATATATAAATTATATATATATTAATATATTAAATAATATATATATATTCATCACGGCTATCAAATGGTGTAACCAAAAATGACTGGGAATGCTTCTGGGGAGGGGGGGAGGTTAACCTTGGATAATTGACTTTTCTTCTAGTATCTCTGAACATGTTCCCAATCATTACATATTATTATATAATTAATAATATATAATATATATATATATATATATATATATATATATATATAATATATATATATATATATATAATTAGGCTTATTTTACATTTTCTAACAAAAATAAAAAACTATAAGTCCAGTCGATATTTTATGGGATTATCAATACATTGATATTTGTAATATTAAATCGATTAGTTGTAAATCGATTATTTGTTACAGATGATAAAATAAAAAAAATCGGAACAGTATACATACAAAGTTTATCTGCGTCGCATGTGTAAAGTGAAGTTGTCAGCGCAAAGTTTACAAATGATTGTAAGTGATTTATTTGATATATGCCAAAACGATTGGTGCATGCTGTTTTTTAAAACATTTCAACCTAATTTTGCAACAAAAGGAGTGCGGGAAATGTTTAAAAAAAAAATTCAATAGTAATAGTTGTGGAGGAAAAATTTAAATCAGTTTCTGCAAGGTATATCGAGACACTATCCATGAATTGTAATTTGTAAGTACTTTAAGTATATATATATATATATATATATATATATATATATATATATATATATAATTTATTATAATATAATATATATATATA
Source organism: Trachelipus rathkii (assembly GCA_015478945.1). Lineage (NCBI taxonomy): Eukaryota > Metazoa > Arthropoda > Malacostraca > Isopoda > Trachelipodidae > Trachelipus > Trachelipus rathkii. Next base: position 8,729 of record JABUQX010075500.1, read on the forward strand.
TATATATATATATATATATATATATATATATTATATATAGTAATATTATATTCGGGCAGCTACTAACTGTCTATCAGTAAAAGTTAGAGTTAGTTTTACGGCATAGTGGATCAGTAAAGTTTAGGCTACTTTCACCGCACAGTGGAGTCAACGAGCCCCCTAAAATGGAGTATTTACCCTTTTTAGGGGCTCGAGCCGATGGGGGACGGAGGGAGGGACGTTTCATACCCCGGAGGGGATGGTCGGAGGAAACCCCCGCGACACCCAAAGACCAAAGAGCGGGGTTCCGGAACCATCCCCGGAGGGGGGATTAGTCCCCCCGTAGTCCACCTAAGGCGAGAGACCCCGACTGCCTGACATCGGCGACTACCCCGTTTGGGTAATTTCGTTTAAAAAGTGGGATTTTTACCCCCTAAAACCAAATTTAAAAAAAATTGGCCCAAAAAAATGAGTACTTTTTGGGGACATTTATTCGCAACAATCTATTCGTACTCTATAAATCTCAAAAAAATTTGGGACATTTGATAACATATATATATGTATATATATATATATATATATATATATATAATATATATATATATATATATATAATATATATATATATATTAAATATATATATTATAATAATATATTTACTAAATGTATCGATATTACCAAATATCGATTCCATGTATCGATATAACAAAGTATCGATTTTCGATTTAATCGAACCCATCAAATATCGAAAATGAACTCAAAAAAATTTTTAAAGTTGGGGGTCCAATTTTAGTGCCGAAAATGTAAAAAAAAAAATTTTTTTAAACCCCCAGAATTATTATTTAATTTTATATATATAATTATATATATATATATATATATAATAAATATATCACTATATATATATATGTATATATTGTTAAAATTATAATTAAAAACTTCATATTTATTGTTAAAATATTAATTTATTTATTAACTTTATTATTTTTAAAATAATTATACTTAAATTTTAGTAGAAACGTTATTCAATTGTTTCCCTGTAATATTTAACCAATTGAGCAAGGCGCATATGTATCGCGCAACCTCCTTGATCATATTATTATTATAAAAAACAAGGATAAGTAAGTACTTGTGACCATCGTTCGGAAAAAGTTGTTTTTGTTTATATGCAACTTTTAAATTGTTAAGCATATAACAGTGCAAGTTCTACTTAAATTAGACTATAATCCCAACCTAGTTTATGTTGGGAAATATTTATGTAATACTTTTCTCTAATTGAAATTCCTTAAGTTAAAAATATAGAACAGTGCAATATCGTTCTGAAAGTCAAATTAATTTTTGAAACTACCATCATTAATTGCTCCTATCTTATGATTCAATGCAAAGGATCTCTGTAATTATAATTTATTATTTCGAGGTAGAGCCTGGCCAGGAACTGTTTTGGGTAATAAATTGGTAGGTCCTAAGCATATTAAAGTTGCCGTAATTATTTATAAGGTAAGACACTTTTATATTTCTTTATTAGTGTTAATCAGTTTTATTTTAAATATTATTTCCAAGAAGTATATGTTCAATTTTGTTGAGTTTGGTATTATTTATAACTTAGCAAAGTTAACATATATTTTTTATTTCAAAAATTAATTTTCAACTCAGAAAAAGTTTCTATTTTCGTATCGAAATTTTGCATCACGTATTGTTCTTTGAAAGATCGATATTTTCAATATCGATAGTGGAGCGATATTGCCCTGTTCAATACTTGTATCGAGTATGTATCGATATATCGATTACATATCGATATTATAAATTATTCACGAAAGCTAAATGTAAATTTAAGTGTGAATTTTGTTAAATTGAAATGGATTTTAAGCATTTCTAGTGTAAATATATTATAAAAAGTGATAGTGTTAGTAATTGGTGATAGGATAGTTTATAATAATCATATATTAAAGCAAATTTATGCTAAAATTAGAAATTAAGTTTGTTTACTAGCAGTACATGCGTTCGATAGGCTATAGCTATTGAAAATTATAAAGCTGCCTATTTAATGAATTTGGATTTCATTTATTGGTTAAGAAAATTATTAATATTAAGGTACAGTAATTAAATTATGCTACAAATAGTAAATTTTATTATAGGCTAAGTTGATATACCTAATCAAAATTATGGGCCTAACTGATGAAGAAGCTCAAGCTTTAAGCTCTTGTAAAGCTTCTGTTAAAGCTTTGATAAGAAAAAGAGCTATTTCTAAAGCAAAAATTACTAATAATTTAAAAAAGTTAACTGCTTTTGGTAATGAAAATAAATTAACAGAGCCTCTATTTAGAGCTGTAAATACTGATATTGAGAAAGAAGTCTATTCTATTAAAAGTTTGGATGAAGAGATTGTCATACTGTTGTCTGATAATAATGTAGATAATTTAGATCCTTCTTATTTTAAAACTGAGCTTGAAGGTCAAGTAGATTACCATTTTGAGTTGTCAGCTGAGTTATTGTCCTTAGAAAAATATTTTCCTAAAGAAATTGTAAAAATAAATGAGAGTGTAAATACTGATAATTTTTTGGATTTAATAAATAAGGTTAATATAAATGATTCCAAACTGCCTCAGTTGCAGTGTGAAGTATTTGATGGATTGGGAAAGAATAAATTACTTTTTTCCAATTTCCTTAATAAATTTAATAATTTAATCGGTAATAGGAGTAATTTAACCAATTCAGTAAAGCTTACTTATTTAATTAGTTTTTTAAAGGATTATGCTCTTAAAGTAGTAAGCCATCTGTCTATTACAGATGAAAACTATGACATAGCCTTAAGGTTATTAAAGAAAGAATTTCTTGATAGGCCTTTCATAATTAATGAAAATATAAATAATATTTTAGATCTTAAGGTTGATGAAGGCTATGATGAAGGCTTTTTGAAATTGAAAGTGTATATAAATGAACTTAGGTCAATGATTTATGAACTTAAGAGTTATGAAGTAGACTTTTTAGAAGCTGATACACCTGGAAGTCTACTCTTGAGTAATATAATATTTCAAAAATTGCCTAAAGTGTTTAAAAGTGAATTAATACATAAAATTGCAAATAATTATCCTACTTTGGTACAAATTTTTGATCATTATAATGAGGTTATTAATACTTTAAGTATTTTGTCCCAAAATAGGAAGGATGTATCAACCAAAGCTAAAGTAAATAAAGTTTTTCAAGCTACTAAAGCTCCTAAATCTAGTACTCTTCAAAATTTTAAAACTGTAAATAATAGTAAAGATTCTAAAATGTATGTAAATAATAAAATAGAAACTCAAACTTACAACCCTACAATTTGTAAGCTATGTCAATTAAAAAATCATCCTCTCTATTTATGTGACAAGTATCCAACAGTGCCTCAGCGTATAAAACGTGCCAAAGAGCTAAACATGTGTCATCATTGTGGAGGTTTGGGTCATGTGCCTGAAAAATGTTATGGTATTAAAAATAAATTAAGATTTAATTGTTTTAAGTGTAAAGCTAATTCCCATATAACAGCTTTTTGTCCCAATGATATCCCAAATGAGCAAAATGAGTCTGTTAGCTCCTTATGTATAAGTTTCCAACAAAATGTGGATAAAGTGTATTTGTTGCCAACAATTTCCTTTCAACTCTTTAAAGGCAACAAAAAGGTTACAGTAAGAGGAGCAATAGATACATGTAGTCAACGCTCTTACATATCTAAAAATGCCATGACAGGTTTAATTAATAATTTTGATAATTTACATGAATTAGAGTACAATATTCAAACTTTCATTGGTGCAAAACAGCGAATTTTTCAGCAACTGTTATTGGGTTTACAATTTAATGATCGGGAAGTTTTTAGCATGCCTTTCCTCATTGACAATGATTTAAATTTAAATTATAGAATTCACGGCATGAATAAAGCGGTTGAAAATTTTAAGAAAAATGGTATTCCTTTAGCTGATTCTTCTTTTTATGACAGTGGAGACCATGATATGTTTGACATAGATTGTTTATTAGGCACAGACATTATTCAATTTCTTCCTTCTTTTAATTTAGTTAATATAATGTCTGGAAGTTGTTTTAAAATTGCAAATAAGTTTATACCTATAGGTAATGTTCAAAATTTTTTAACCAGAAATCAAATCATAGAAGTAAGTAAAGTGAATATGCAATCTCCATTGATAGGAAAGGAGGAGTCTGCTTTAGTAAATGAAACCATTGTAAATTTGATTTTAAATCCTATTAAAAGTTATTTTCACCCTTTTGATAATATTTATGATGATTCTGAAGTAGAACATGGACTTGAATATTTGTTGTCCATGGAGAGTGTTGGTATTCCTACTAAAGAGGATAATGATCTAGCCTCTTATGATGAGATCATGATTAAAAAATTTAGAAATGATATTTCTTTCCAGGATGGCAATTATTATGTCAAACTTCCTTGGATAGAAGAAAAAATTAAAAATGTTGCTTCAAATTTTGATATTTCCTTGAGAGTATTGAATAGAGTCTATTCTTCTCTTAAGCAAAAAGGACTTGTAGAAAGTTATAATAATATTTTTTCTCAATATTTGCAAGATAATATAATTGAAATTGTAAATATTCCTAAATTTAAGAGATGTGATTATATATTTATACCTCACAGACCTATAATAAGAAGTGAGGAGCAGATCACAACTAAGATAAGACCTGTCTTTAATTGCTCTTTTAAAATATCTAAAGACAGCCCTTCCTTGAATCAGGCTTCTTATGCTGGTTTAGATTTAATGAACTCCCTTTTAAAATTACTTTTAGTATTTAGAACTAATAATTATGTTGTCCTTAGTGACATTAAACAAGCCTTTTTGTCTATCAAATTAAGAGACGAATATGACAAAAACAAATTCTGTTTTTTATGGTATCAGAATGATGAATTAATCTCTTTCAGGTTTAAAACTTTACTGTTCGGTTATACAGCGTCCCCTTTCATTCTCCATTATATAATGAAACATCATGTAGAAAAGTTCCCTGATGATAAGTGTAGGGATATCTTGTCTTCTAATTTTTTTGTAGACAACCTGATTTTTACAGGCAATAATTGCAAAGAATTGGAAAAGTTGTACCATCTTACTTTTGAAAGAATGAACCAGGGTGGGTTTGAACTTCGCTCTTGGAATAGTAATTGTGAGCAGTTGTGTGAGAGTATGAGAATGGATGGTAGGTATGTGGAGCATGAAAATGAGTATGAAAAGGTGCTTGGGTATAAATGCAATTTAAAGAAAGATTCCTTGCATGTGTCGTCAGTAAGTTATAGGAGCTCGTGTAGTACAAAGCGACAGATACTTTCTGAAACTTCCAAGTTGTTTGATCCTTTAGGACTTACAATACCTATTACCGTAAGAGGGAAGTTGTTAATGAGAAGTGTTTGGGAAGCTAAAAAAGAATGGGATGAAAAATTACCTGGGGAAATGTTGACTGAATGGGGTAAACTGAAGGAGGATTTAAATGAATTGAGTAAGATTGAGTTTCCACGTCAAGTTGTGAATGAAAGTGAATCCTATGGTCTGAATATATTTTGTGACAGTTCTGCTAAATGTTATGGGTTTGTTGCATATGGTTCAAGTGAAGGAAAAAATAACCTTTTGTTTGCCAAGGCCAAAGTAACACCTGTTAAAAAGACCTATAGTATTCCAACCTTAGAACTATTAGGAGTCCTTTTAGCTTTAAAATGCATATCCACTATTTTAGACTCTTATTTTAACATCATTTTTGAATATGTAAATATAGGTGTGGACTCACAAGTAGTTCTTAATTGGCTTTTGACAGGTGAAACCAAGGTCAAGGCTAAGTATGTTAATAACAGGTTAAAAGATGTTATCACTTTGTGTGATGACATCAGAAGTAAATATAAACTAAAAATTATTTTTAACTATGTGCAAACTGCTCAAAACCCAGCAGACCTTTTGACCAGGGGTTTAACTTTTAAACAATTTGCGAAAAATTTAAATATGTGGAAACATGGTCCAGAGTGGCTTTGTAAGGATCTGGAGAGGTGGCCAAAATTTCCAATGCTTTCACTTTCTCCAGAATTTAGTAATTTTGCTACATTAAATTTTAATACTAATGTAATTAATAATAAACATAATAATATTGATGAAATATTGGAAATAAATAAATTTAGTAAATTTGAAAAAGTAATAAATATAACTAGTTATTTGTTTATGTTTCTAAGCAAAATTACTAAGGAAGACCCTTGCAAAAAAGCTCTTAAATATTGGATCAAAAAAGTACAAAACTCTTCATATACTAAAGAGATTGCATTTTTAAAATCGGATCAAAAGGGTGCAATACCTAACCTAGTTAATAACTTAAATTTATTTTTGGATGGTGATGACATTTTAAGATCAAAGGGTAGAATATCTAAATGTACATACTTTAATTATGATATCAAAAATCCTATCCTTTTGTCAAGATACCACCACTTCACCACCTTATTAATTTTGAAGGCTCATAAAAAAATGCAGCATTTGGGATTAGATAGTACATTAAATTATATTAGAAACCAAGGTTTCTGGATTCCCAAAGCTCGCATAGCAATAAAAAAGGTCTTAAATCAGTGTATGTTATGCAAAAAAATCAATGTGCGTGCTTTTAAATATCCTAAGTGCACTGACATCCCTAAACATCATATGAATTTAGTAATGCCTTTTAAATTCACAGGCATTGACTTTACTGGTCATATATTTGTGACTAATGAGACTACAGGTAAACTGGACAAGATGTTTATCCTATTATTCACATGTCTTAATGTAAGATCAATTCATTTAGAACTAGTCCCTGACATGGGTGTGACAAATTTTTTACTAGCTTTTCAAAGGTTTTGTAACCTATATACCATCCCAGATTTCCTTTACTCTGATAACGCTAGAACATTCGTGAAAGGGGCAGACATCTTGTCTAGGGCTCTGGGGTCCAATGAATTCAGGGATGAACTCAAAATTAACAATATTAAGCATATTCGTATTCCCAATTATTCAGCTTGGTGGGGGTCTTTTTATGAGCGTCAAATACGGACTTTGAAAGTTTGTATGTATAAAGTTATTGGTAGGAAGAGGTTAAATTATTTCGAACTTTTAACAACTTTGTCTTTTATAAAAAATGCTATTAACAGCAGGCCTCTCACATATAGATCAGAAGCTAGTGATCTTGAAACCATAACTCCTAACTCATTCATTCGTTTGAATTGTAATACTTCTCTTATTTTAAAGGATGCAAATGACGAAGTCTGGAAGGAACCTGACAGGGGTTCTTTAGAAAGCACTCTTGATACTCAAGAGCAATTATTTAATCAGTTTAAACAACTATGGTATGAAGCTTACCTATTAGATCTAAGGGAAGCTATGACTGATATATATCAAATCTCTTGGGAAAATAAAATCAAAGTAAATGATATAGTGCTAATAAAATCCATCTTAAAGCCTCGTCCCTTCTGGATGATGGGTAGAGTTATGGAGGTTGTAATTGGTTATGACAACAAAATAAGAACTGTTAAAGTTAAACAAAGTAATGGACAAATATTATACCATTCAATAAGTAATTTGTATCCATTAGAATTGTCCTTAATAATAGATAAAGTCTCTAATGATAAAGATAAATCAAATAATGGTGATAAAGCAGCTGATGACTCGGAGGCAGTAGTTGGTAGACCTAAACGTCAAGCAGCCCTAAAGTGTGACAAGCTCATTAAGTCCAAACTAGACTCATTAAAATAGTCATTGTAGCCCAAGGCTACAATCTCTCTCTGGGGAGATTGTTAAAATTATAATTAAAAACTTCATATTTATTGTTAAAATATTAATTTATTTATTAACTTTATTATTTTTAAAATAATTATACTTAAATTTTAGTAGAAACGTTATTCAATTGTTTCCCTGTAATATTTAACCAATTGAGCAAGGCGCATATGTATCGCGCAACCTCCTTGATCATATTATTATAAAAAACAAGGATAAGTAAGTACTTGTGACCATCGTTCGGAAAAAGTTGTTTTTGTTTATATGCAACTTTTAAATTGTTAAGCATATAACAGTGCAAGTTCTACTTAAATTAGACTATAATCCCAACCTAGTTTATGTTGGGAAATATTTATGTAATACTTTTCTCTAATTGAAATTCCTTAAGTTAAAAATATAGAACAGTGCAATATCGTTCTGAAAGTCAAATTAATTTTTGAAACTACCATCATTAATTGCTCCTATCTTATGATTCAATGCAAAGGATCTCTGTAATTATAATTTATTATTTCGAGGTAGAGCCTGGCCAGGAACTGTTTTGGGTAATAAATTGGTAGGTCCTAAGCATATTAAAGTTGCCGTAATTATTTATAAGGTAAGACACTTTTATATTCTTTATTAGTTGTTAATGCAGTTTTATTTTGAAAATTTATTTCCAAGAAGTGATGATTCAAATCTTGTTGAGTTTGGTATTATTTATAACTTAGCAAAGTTAACAATATATAATATATATATATATATAATATTAAATATATATTATATATATATATTATTATATTATATATATATATTATATTATATATATATATATATATATATATATATAATATATATATATACTATATATATGGTGTAAAAATGTGAAAACCCTAAAACTGTATTAAAATACAAGCTCAAAAGAAATTAACGTGTTAAATTTTCAGTGTGTCACATGTGTTTTCAAGAATCCAATAGGAAATGTACACGTTCGTAAGTTTTCCACTACTGTGAATGTATTTGGAAAGTGTCGTCCATAAATCCACTCAGCGCTCGGGTAGACAACTGAAGCGTCGACGTCATAGATCAGAAACCTTGCCATGTCAAGCAAATCGAGTAGAATGTTATCTCATAGTGTATAACATAGTGTATTACATAATGTATTTATCTGTGGTTATCGTTTTAGATGTTTCTTTGTGAATTGTTTCTCGTAATTTTAATAGAATACCATAACTGAAGTCTCTTCTTAAGCGTATCGTTAGAACATTAGAAATAAAAAAAACTGTAAGAAGCCACATGGGCCTATCGCAGGGGCGTAGCCAGGGGGGGGGGCTGCAACCCCCCCCGAAATTATCGACTGCAAATTTTTCAGCAGAAAACAAACTAAAATATATATATATAGTATATAATAATATATATATATAATATATATAATATATATATTATATATATAATATATATATATATTATATATATATATTATATATGTAAAATATAAGATAATATTGAAGCTCTTATTCAGAAAAAAATCGAAAGCATAGAAAAACAACTGGACACTCAAAATAAGAAAAATGTGAAGAAAAATAAGAAAAAAATTGTACGCAATAATTGAAATCTATACGTTTAATGTGGCCAGCAAGGTCTTGGCATTAAGGGGTCAAGTAACTCTTGACGTATTGAATTATCAACTCCATCTGAAAATGACGGAAATTTTAGAAGCCTTCTTAGTTAGGTTTTGAGCAAATGGAGGTGACCAGGTTTTGAAGAATCACTTACTTCTATTTCCAAAAATTCAATGTATACGAGTCGATGATACAGAATGAATATTACAGTCTTTAGTCAGCTTATACAAAGGAAAATAGTGGAATAAGTTAATAAAAATATTTTTTTTTCAAGTATTAGCTGAATGAAACAGATGTGATATTTTCCAAACAGAACAGTTTTCACTTTGTGTAAGGTACGCGTTTGGTGGTGATGGAGGTGATACTCATTTTACTTTAAGAGAGGATTTTTTTATCATTTGTTCCGGTTTATGATATCGCAGGGAAAGCATTTGCAAATGTAATTTGGAGAGACTCGGCTCTCTTGGTTTAAAACTCGAAAATTTAAGAGGCCAAGGATATGATGGACTCTTCCATGAGAAGACGATTTCCCGAGGAGTGCAATCTGTCATTCGGAATGAGTATCCTAAAGCTCTATAAACACATTGTGTAGCACATTGTTTAAATCTATGTCTCTCTCAGACTTCTAAATTCATGCAAATTCGAACGTCTTAGGATTCATCTCTGAAATATGCACTTTTTTCGATCGAGTTCGAACGCACAAAACCTCTGGAAGATAAAATAAAAGTTTTCTAGTAAACGCAAAATAATAAGAGGATCAAAAAGATGAGCGAGACCAGATGGTGTGAACGGCATGAAGCGGATTTCCTTTTTAAAAGAGACTCTTGAGCCAATATTTGCGTCATTGAGAAGAAATAAAAGAATGGCCTGGTGAATTTTCACAGAAAGCTACTTCGTTGTTAAATTCACTCAGTAATTTGAATTTTATAATAACATTATACGTTTTAAGTAAATTTCTTGGAATAACCTACACCTTGTCAAAACAGTTACAGTGTCCATTTGGACATTGTCAGTGCAATAAACTTAGTAAAAGACATTATTCAACTTCTCGAAAAAGATAGACAAAATGCAGACACAGAGTTTAAAACCATATTTACACAAGCTAAAAATGTATGCGACAGCTTAGGTATTGAAATAACAATTCCAAGAACTACGAAGTTCCAGAAACATCGTTGTAATGTGCCTACATCAGATCCCGAATCATATTACCGCATCTCAGTTTTTATTCCGTTTATTGATGATCTGATTTCTTCGTTGACTGATCGATTTCTCTCGCATGAAACCACTATCATTTCACTTCAGTATATTTTACCAGAAAAGTGCAATGTACCTTATAAGCATATTGAAAAAAGCATCCTCTTTTATAAAGACGACCTTCCAGACCCTCACGAGGATACACTAAAAGGAGAGTGGTGTCTCTGGCAGCGTAAATGGCTGTTAGAAAATGAAAAACCAAAAACTGCGATCGGTGCTTTGGCTAAGTGTGACAAGAGGAGGTTTCCTAACATTGCTACTCTCCTGAATATCTTAGCAGTATTGCCTGTATCCACCGCAACAGTAGAAAAAACCTTTTCGACATTAAGGCGTCTGAAAACGTATTTACGGAATAGTGTTGGAGAGGATCGCATTACAGGTCTTGCTTTACTGTCAATTCATCGAGATCTCAGCACAGAAGTCAGCAATGAAAATATTTTGAATCACTTCAGTCAAAAAGCAAGGAAACTGAAATTGACCTTATAAAACGATGGTAAGTTCTTATGAGAATTTTATTTAATATATATATATATATATATATATATATATATTATATATATATATATATATATATATATATATATATATATATATATATATATATATATATATATATATATATATATATTATATATATATATATATATATATATATATATATATATATATATATATATATACCGTATATATATATATATATATATTTCTTTCCTCTCCCAGGAAGGATATTTCATCTTTTTCCAGACATCCCTCTCCTACACTATTCCTCTTCTCTTCAGCATCGTCATTTTCGGTAAGCTGACATCTTTCCAGAGAGTCCCACCGACTCCTCCCCAGGAAGGATTCTTCATCCTGTCAGCCGCGCAAGCATCTTTCTCCATCTGGTATCCATTCCCATCTTCTTTTCGGCATTCTCTCCTGCTCCATCCTCTCCAGATGTCCCCACCATCTCAATCTCCCCACATCCATCTTCAGTATCATCTTCTTCACCCCTATATCTTCTCTAATTACTTCATTCCTTATTCTGTCTCTCCTACTCTTTCCAATCATAGTTCTTAATACCCTCATCTCCGCCGCTTGTATTCTACTCTCCTCTCTTCTCGTTGTTGTCCATGTTTCCGCTCCGTACAACAGTGTCGGAGTCAGTATACTGTTAAAAATCACTTTTTTAACTTCTATTCCGACGTTTCTATCTTTCATTATGGGGTATACCGCTTTCATAACTAATCCATACTTTTCCATTCTTCGCGTAATCTCTCCTCCACTTCTTCCTCCCCTTCTGTTAAAACATCCTCCGAGATAATTGCAGGTATTTACCGCCTTCACCTCATCCTCTCTCACCATCATCCTCATCCCCTCCTCATTTCCTAAGGTTACTGTTAATATCTCTGTCTTCTGTACGTTCATCTTCATCCCTGCTTCCTCCAACTCCTCCGCAAACAACTCTACCACCTCTCGAATCGTCTCCGCTCTCTCGCTCCAACATGCCAGATCGTCGGCATATGCCATTATGTCCCCTTCAAATTCTCCCAGTCTCTCTTTCACTTTCCTTATCACCACGTCTAAATATAATATAAACAGCAGTGGCGATAAAACACTCCCCTGCTTCACTCCTGTTTTCACCTCAAACCATCTATCGTTCTCGCACTCAGTTCTAACATTACAACTGCATTTCTCATACATACTTTCTATTGCCTTCTTTAATCTACCCTTCACACCATAATTCCTCTCCATAGCTCTCCAGAGCTTTTTCCTTGGCACCGAATCAAATGCCTTTTGCAGATCGATGAAAGCTACAAAGAATCTCTTGCCATATTCCAGCATCTTCTCCGAGACCATTCTCAGTGTGAATAAGAGGTCCGTCGTTCCTCTTCCTCTTCTATACCCGTACTGCTCTTCTCCGAGTCTCGGCTCTACCTTCTCTCTCAACCTCCTCTACAATATTCTTTCGTATATTTTCGTCAGATGGTCCATCAGTGAAATGCCTCTATAATTATTACAGCTTCCTGCATCTCCTTTACCTTTATATATCGGTATTATTATTGCTTTGCCCCACCTTTCCGGCACCTTTCCCTCTCTCCAACACTTGTTCATCAAACTGATGATTCTCCCTCTCAGCTCCTCTCCTCCCTCCACCACCAACTCCACAGCCACTCCATCCTCTCCTGGAGCTTTACCCTTCTTCATCCTTTTTATAGCCTCTTCATATTCCTCCACCGTTATCTCTCCGCCTTCATCCTCCTCTTCCTCCTCCCTCGTCTGATCTGCAGCTTCTTCCTCTTGTTCTCTGTATTCTACATTTAGCAGATCTTCATAGTATTCGGTCCATCTATCATTTCTTTCTTCTGGTCTCACAAGAATCTCTCCGTTTCTATCTTTTATATTTCTAGTTACGCTTTTTGGTTTTCTATACGCCTTCGCCATCTTAAATAGCTTTTTCTTCCCTTCGCCCACATCTCTCGTTATTTCTCCTACTTCACTCGTTATTTCTCGTGGCGTAGTGGTCAAAAATGAACCTGTACATCTGCTAGGGTCCAGGTTCACGTCCCAGCAGTGGGAAAATTACTGTAGGGGTCATTATTGAATACCTATTACACTGTGATTTATAGCAGTTGTCATATATATACCGTAAAATGGGGGAAAACCGGTCAAAAATCGCCGTTTTTTTTTTTTAATGAATCATGAAAAATCGAAATTTTAAGTTACATCTTTACTTAATAGTTTTTTTCTCACATTTAGAGTTTCTTAATCTTTTAGGAATAATGAAAATAATAAATCTCGATAATGAATATTTTACAAATTTTTTTGAAAAATTCCATTTTCAAAAAATTGAATTCGGGAAAAACCGGTCAGTGGCGTCGGGAAAAGCCGGTCATTAAATATTATTTCTTTTGTGCTTGTCCAAACTAATTATAATTATAATTTAAATGTTAAATAGAGTCTAATAATATTATAGAATTAATTTGGATTGAAAAACACAAGTCTAAGTTATTTTTTATTAACATTTTGCAAACGTTGATTTTTTACAAAATTTTGAAATTTTTTTTTCATTTTTTTATGCTAAATAAGCATTGAAAAAAAATGAATTATGACAATAATTTTTAATAATTTCTAATAATAATAATAATATTTCAACTTTTTAACAAAATTGGCACTTTATATTACGATAGGCCTATGT
>JABUQX010075500.1:25000-34008 GCA_015478945.1 Trachelipus rathkii
ATATATATATATATATATATTATATATATATATATATAGTATATATATATATATATATAATATATATATATAGTATATATATATATATATATATATATATAGTATAGTTTAAACTTCATTTGAAATGACACTTGCCGAAAGTCCGCAGCCCCCCCCGAAAAAAATTCCTGGCTACGGGCCTGGCCTATCGAGACTGTCCCAGTCAAGCCAACAGAACCAATCACCAATCAACATGTTCATGCAAATCCACAAAGCACCCTAGGGCATGTCAACTATTATATACAGAATGCACAAAGTCTAAAACATGCTCATCCAAATCCACAAAGCACCCTATGGCTTGTCAATAACTAACTTATACACAAAATCTATAACTAAAAAAAAAATATAAAAAAACTATATCTAAAGTATATATATACATGCTAACCATACTATATCTTTAATAACTATAGTAACATGCAAATAACCTTAATAACTACAGTAACTAAAGACCCTGTAAATAATGAGAGCCTCTAAACATTTTTTTATGAAAAGCATTGCATAGATTCTAAAAAAATAGTAATGAAGAATAAAAAAATTATTTGTCAGACTCTTTAGGAAAAAAAAAAGTTACAGCCTCTCAATTTGGCATTTTCACATAGGGTTTTATTAAAAAACTGATCGGGTCTTGAGATCGGTTTAGGACTATCCTAGTTCAGGTTCCAATAAAATTTGTTAAGTATACACAGAATACTTAACAAAACATATCATAACCTGAACTAGCAGGGTCCTAAACCGAGACCTAACCTGGATGGATCGACGATGCTATAAAACTAGACCTAACCTAGATCCATCCAGGTTAGGTCTCGGTTTTGGACCCTACTAGTTCAGGTTATGATATGATTTGTTAAGTATAGTAGGCCTGTGTATAGCATACCTAATAAATTTTATTGTAACCTGAATTAGGATGGATCTAAACCGATCTCCAAGCCTATTCATTTTTTTTTTATAGGAAAACCCTATGGGGAAAATGCCAAATTTTGAGAGGCTATAACTTTTTTTCCTAAAGAGACCAATAAATAATTTTTTATATTCTTCATTACTAATTTTTTTTAGAATCTATGCTGTGATTTACATAAAAATCTGTTTAGAGGCACTTATTGTAAATAATTACCAAAAACCTGCCAATTTGACTTAGTCAAAATATACTATATGATATCCAAACCATCCATATATATATCCAGTCCTTTCTTAAATGTTTCAATCGAGTTACACTCAACAACTTCCTGTGGCAAACCATTCCAAAATTTAATAACCCTATTACTGAATGAATGCTTTCTTATATCAAGATGCTTTCTTCTTAATTTTCTTATTATGCCCCCTGGTCACCTGTCCGTGCTCTACTGTGAAGAATTTATTGGTCTCTGTATTATCAATAGATGTAAATATTTTGTAGACTTGTATCATGTCCCCTCTGAGAAATCGCCTTTCTACAGAAAACATTCCTAGCTCCTTCAGCCTCTCCTCATAGCTCTTACCCTGAAACCCAGAAATCATCTTTGTTACTCTATGTTGCACTCTCTCTAGCATATCTAAGTCTTTCTTTAAATAAGGCCCCCAAACTTGTGCACAATACTCTAATACTGACCTAACATAGCTATTATACAGTTACTTATAAATTCCTTGCTCTTGGAAACAACATTGCGATTTATTATGCCAAGCACCTGCCCTATTGTATCCCACACCCCTTATCCCTCTATTACTCCTAATAGCTTACCTCTTTTCCATCACCCTCTTTCCCCTCATTATCAGGATTCTTTGGGCATCTATAAGCAAAATGAAATTGAGACTGACATATACATTTCCTAATATTACCAAATGCATCCCTACCATTCAATCTCTTTCCATCTATCTACTCTTCACCCACTCTGCTGGGCCCTTCAAAAACACCTCCTCTTACACTCCTATGACCTCCATACCATGCCCTTTCTTCACCACATTCCCCCTGCCATCACTTTGTCTTCCAAAACCTCACAAATATTTACTAATGCCTCCTTAAATGTTTTAAAACTCCCACTCTTCTTTCCCGCAATATGCCAATACCATTTGTTTTTGACTAACCCCAATATTGGCTCCCTCTAACAAGTGCACACATTTCATATCCACCCTTAATGCCACTTTTCCAACTATCTTACATTTTTGCTCTAATAATTCATACCTATTAACATATTCCCTCATTGGCTCATCACTTTTACGCTTTATATAAAAATACTCACACAAATGGTCATACCTATCTATCTCTTTGTTTTTCTTTTCAAAATTTCTCATCCAACCTTTCAAAAATGACCTTCATCCCCTCCTTCTTACTCAAATGTTTCCATTCTAAACCATATACACATTCAAACTTTAGCCCCTAAACTCAACAAAATCTCACCTGCTGGTTTTTCGTATTCCTCTTCATGCACATTGTACCATAATTTCACTTTCTTTCCATAATTCATACACTTTACTATTCAATTCCCCATTAAACTCCAGACACACCCTTCTCACCCTTCTTTCCACAATTTCCACTTTTTTCTCATCCTTTCCACTTCCACTGGCATCATCGGTACCCATGTTTCACCCAAAACATTAAATCAATTCAAACAACAACAACTTAACCTTATAATTAATTGTTAATAAATCGCTTGCGCAACTACTCTCTGCTACCACTCATAAAAACCAATGATAGCAAAACGTCACAACACAAAGATACTAACCTTCACAAAACCGTAGTTACTTAAATTCTTCAATGAAATATGAAGTGAACGAAAAAATCCTCTTCTTGATAAAATAAATTTAATCTTTTCTCAATTAAGTACAGTTCAGTACTTACCAAATTTAATAAATCGATATATTATATAAATATGAACATTTGTACATGAACTTATAATTACTACACCTTCTCGTACTCATCGAAACTTGGCCAAGTTGAGCCTCCTCCTCAATATTACTCTAACTGTTTACTTTTCACTTTAATACAAAGATTCCAATCCTCAATAAACTTATTAATCCAGATTAAGACATTAAGAATATAGAGACAGTAAGAAGCCACATGGGCCTATCGAGACTGTCCCAGTCAACCCACTAACCAAACATGCTCATGCAAATCCACAAAGCACCCTAGGGCTTGCCAAATTGTTGTAACTACAAATACACCAATTTGGCTTAGTCAAAACTAATGATACCGGTATATATATATATATATATATATATATAGTATATATATATATATTATATTGCTGTTACCTAAAAAGGCCCCACTTAGTTGGCAATAAATACTAAACTATTTAACATATTATGAGTTTTAAAATAAGTTCTTAGATTGCCATGTCCTATGTAGTTACCACATTAAAATTTTTTTGTTTTGCTTAAAAAGTAAAAATTATTTAGACTCGAAGTTGAAAAAAAAAAAAAGCCACTTTTACCAAAAAGGGCCCATGTGTATGAAAAAAAGGGGGGGCGGGGGGGCCCCCCCCCCCCCCCTTTTAACTCTTGCATTAGAGTTAATTTTTTGGTTATTTTTAGGTTATTATCTTGTTATTTAAAGTTTTTGTGACTAAATAGGCAGAATTTTTTTTTTTTTTTTTTGAAATTAAAATAAAAAAAATAACTTAAAATAAAAAAGGTAAATTTTTCCTCAATGTTTTTTTTCAAAAAGTCATTCCCATTTGGGGTCGAACCCTATATAACTCTTGGTTTGAGTTAATTTTTTTAGTGTTTTTAAGTTATTATTTTGTTATTAAGGTTTTTTGTAAACATAAATAGAAGAAATTTTTTTTTTTTTTTTTTTGTTTTAAATAAAAAAAATAATAAAATAAAAAAAGGTAAATTTTCCTTAAATTTAAACAACAAAAATTCCAAAACCTCAGCCACGTCTTATAACTCTCTATAATATATATATATATACCGTATATATGACCAACCAAGAATTAAAATAAAGATGGGCCCTTTTTACAGTAACATTTATGGAAAAAGAACTTTTAAAAAAACAAACTATTTTTTAGGCCAAATACTAAAGTAAAACAAAAAATAAACAATATAAGCATGTTGTATTTATTATAACACATTACACAGGCCAATTTTCCATTCCAAAAAAAAGTGGGCCCTTTTTGTATAGAAATGGGCCCTTTTTGATAGTCTTTTTCGATGGTACCTGTGTATTGATTGGCTGCACCAAATTTCTTGAAATTTTGGTGTGGGATTACCTTATGCATGGGACTAAATATTTAATTTCAATATTAATAATTTCTAGAGTTTTAAATGCAGTTATGACTGGAAAAGTTACCAAAATGGGTTTTTCACGAATTTGTCAAAAAAGGCAAAATTTTTTGAAAAATTTTCAAAAAATTTCCTAAATTCAAAAAATCGAAATTGGAACCATTATAACACCTTTAAAAATGCATACTCGATGGGGTTAATAGGCCCACCAATTTTTTTCGCTTACACATCATATATACGGGAAGATAGCAGGGTGGGCCTTTTTTTGCCATAACAAAAATTGATGGCCTTTTTTAAAGTAACAGCACTATATATATATATATATTATATATATATAATATATATATATATATATAATATATATATTATATATATATATATAATATAAATAATATATATATATATATAATATATATATATATATACTATATATATTTGATACAAAAATAATACCACTTGCATTAATAACTAAGTTATATGGTCACACATGCCATCTAACATTAAGTAACCACTATACTAAAAAACGCGCCAATTTGGTTTCGTCAACTATATTAAATATGAATACCCAACGTAATCCATAAACGAATCTAACTTTTTCTTAAATGTTGAATCCGAGTCACCACTCAACAACCTCCTCTTGCAGACCCATTCCAAAAATTTAACAACCCATTTACTGAAGCATATCAAGATTCAAGATGGCATGCTTTCTTCTCAATTTTTATTATGCCCCCCTGTCACCTGTCCATTATCTACTATGAAAAATTTATTGGTCTCTGTATTATCAATAGATGTAAATATTTTGTAGACTTGTATCATGGTCCCCTCTAAAAAATTCGCCTTTCTACAGAAAACATTCCTGAACTCCTTCAGCCTCTCCTCATAGCTCTTACCCTCAAACCCAGAATCATCCTATGTTTCTCTACGTTGCACTCTCTCTTACAAAATATCTAAGTCTTTCTTTAAATAAGGGCCCAAACTAGTGCACAATACTTTTTACTGGCCTAACATAGCTATTATTACTTTTATTACTTATTACTTCCTTGCTCTTGAAACAAACATTGCGATTTATTATGCCCAGCATCTTTATTAGCTTTATTTCAGCTTCCAAACACTGATTAGCTACTTTCAAATTACTCTTATATATCACACTAAATCTTTTTCTTGATCCACAGACTTAAGCCAATCCCCATTCAATAATCGCAGTAAAAACTTTATTTGAGTAAACCTAGTGAAGAACCGTTACACTTTCTTTTACATTATTTAAAATTCATTTGCCACTGATCTGCCCACCAAGAAGTTTATCAGATCATTTTGAACTTTATGCATCCTGCACTAGTTCTAACTGAGGGGCCACTTTGAGTAATCATCTGCAAAACTTAGAACCTGATGTAAGTCCCTGGTCTAAATCATTTATATATATGCAGGAACAATAGTGGCCCCAGGCCTGAACAATATATATATACTCTATATATAAATATATATATATATATAGTGATATAGTTATATATATATATATATTATATATATATAATATATATATTATATATAGTATATATATATATATATATATATTATATATATATATATAATATATATAAATATATAATATATAAACCGTTATATATATATATATATATATTATATATATATATATATAATAATATATTATATATATAATATATATATATATATATATATATAATATATATATTATATATATATATAATATATTATATACTATACCGTATATATATATATTAGTATATATATATTATATATATATATATATATTATATAATAGTATATTAGTATTATAATATATATATATATATATATATAATATATATTATATATATTATAAAAGAAAAGGTACCAGCTGTTATCGATACGGTATAGAGTATCACAATAAATATTTTTTTGAGAAATTAAATTCATATTGTTAAATTGAACAAAAATTGAAAGGAAAGGTAAATAGCTTATGCATTGCTATTGTAGGTATAACTCTAAATATTTAAAATTAATGCTCTTAAATATGTGAAGAAACAGGAGGCTGATCAGCTAGTGTTGGAGAAAGACGAATTCCTTTTACTTGCATAAATATTTCCTGCTTGGATAAACATTCTCTCGCTAAATAAACTTGAAGGTGGAGCAGAAAGATATTTCCTAGCTAATTAGGTAAGATGCAATCAGGAGAAAGAGCTTTTCTTTCTTTCCACAGTGGATCAGCAACCGATCGATTTTACGTTTCCATAAGTTGGTGCTGCAAAATATTTATCCGACGTGTATCTTGAATAGTATTTTCTAATTCATGTTGTTGTCTTCTCTCACTGCTGCTTCTACCTTTTAGCAAATTTTTAACTTTTTTTCTACTTTGATCGGTTCCACTTGGTTTGATTGTGTCTGAATATTCTTCATTTTGCTTCTGATGATTTTTCTTGTGGCAACACTAAAAGCAAGCTACCCTCATTGAGGAAACCGTTTCATCTCAAGAAAGAGTGATGTTATTCCAGACTTTCTATTGGCTCCGCTTCTCCCTCTCGCTTCCCCCCAACCATTTAACGTAAATTTTCCTTTTCTATTTTAAAAATCCAACTATTTAAATGTAAATAATTTAAATTAAATTACTTTTTTTATTATGTCATAAAAAGTGCTGACCTCGCGAAATAAATACTTGATCAAAAATACCGTATCTCCTCTTAGGTAGTCTACTACTTAGGATCCAAGGAAACTAGAGAGAGTGCATAGATACAATGATGGGGTTTTTATCGAGTCAATCACTTAAATATAAATGAATGACTAAATATAAATGATAAAATAATAAATATTATATTTAATTGCATTATTTAGGTTAATTAATATTACTATATCGATTATAGCCAATGAAGATTATTCAATATATTAAAATATAAATATAAACGTAGTCATAATTTTTAAGTAACAACCTTAAAACAATTAATTTTAATATAGATTTCATACTTATGTCTGTATTATAGTTTGAAAATGCATTTTCATATAATGATATAATACACAATTATATATATATTTTGTATCTATAAATATATGCTATGATAATTATACTATATATATATATATATATATTATATATATATATATATACGTATTTAAAACTTTATATATATATATATTAATGAAATATTACACAATAATAATAAATTCAAATTATATATATAGTTGATAATTTTATAGGTAAAATAATCAATATTATTATATTAATATCTTTATTATATAATAATATTTATAGATATATAAATATATATATATGTTATATATATATTATGAAGTGTGTAATAAAATTATTTAAAACAGAAATTATATAATTTACGTATAAATCTACGAATGTACTAATTTTTATAATTATATTAATATATATATATATGTAAAGAGAATTAATCTCTCAATAATCATAATGTAATATATAAATATTAGTTAATTAAATATTAAGTTACAAATATTATTAACTTATAATAGTCTATTACTATAACATATATATAAATTAAAACTCGAGTATACATATAATATATTATAACATTTTAGTATTATTATAGACCATATTAATTTAATATTATATATAATATTTTTACAGAATTATCATTTGATTTTACATTTCAATGAAAACATTATTTTTTCAAATGAATTTTTTTATATGCTGAAAATACCGTTAAAAATAAAACTCATATTATAAGGATATATATATTACTTGATATAATAATATAAATTTTAAATGTTGTAAATTTTATATAAGGTAAATTCGTACTAGCATTTCGGTTCAATAAAAATTTATATGTAAGTATATAAAATTATAAAGTTAATAAAACTTATTTTAAATTTTAGAAAGTTTTAAAATTTATTATTTTATATATTGGATAACTGTCCTTATTACAGCTATTTAGAATAACCTTTAGTTAAAACTAAAGCAAACTGAAATTTTTCATATATAATAAAATACGTCAATTTTAAAACACCTAAACTAATAATTTATAATTAAATTCTAATTTTTTCGCTTTTGAAATTGCATTTCATAAAAAAAACATTATTATTTTTTATATTATAAATGTACATTAAGAGCAAATAAATGTTTTAAAAATTCTAATACAAGCAATCTGAACAATTATAATTTCATAATATCTATTATTGAATAACTAGGTATAAAATTCCTGTAGAACAATAATAATTTACTAAATTATCTAAAATAAAAAATTTAAGGTTTAGCCAATAGCGTTAATACGGTTAGTGAATATTAAATATTTTAATTTAAAACAGGTTTTCACATTATAAGTAACTTTTTGATTACAGAAGAAGAAACACAAAACTATGATTGAAATAATTCATTTTATAAAATATACGTTCAATTTAAGATCAAAATCAACATTAAAAAGACTATATTTAATAATATTTACTTTTATATGTACTATATGTAAAATGTGTCGCATGTTATCTCAATGTATACATCACATAAGATATTAATATTATTATACATAATAATTTTTTATATTACGATAACACGTATATATAAAAATATATACTTCAAATTTAATATATATGTACCTCATAAAATAACCAAAATGTGAATTTATTTATATAAGTAGAATAATACCGATCGTAACTTTTATTAAGATTCCTAAATATTATTTGTATTAAATGTTGATGAATTTAATTTCCTAGTAATTTAAATTATATAGATAGTTTATATAAATATTTTATTTATAAATAAACAGGTTTTATTTAACAGGGTGCGAACTAATGAATATTTA
>JABUQX010075501.1:0-2500 GCA_015478945.1 Trachelipus rathkii
CCGCAGATATCTGTATACTGAAATGTCAGAGGAATAATGTTGAGGAGATAGAGGAGAGAGGTGATGGATGTATTTGAAAGGGCAAATTTGATTTGCTCGCTGTGACTGAAAACCCAAAGATCAAAGGAAACGGTGAAAATGAGTGGTGGTGGATGTGAAATGTGTTTGTGTTGCTTGTGGAAAGGAAATGAGAGGGGATAGAAGGATTGCATTTCCTCTTGAAGCAGTCGTTAATAGCTAGCAATGGTAAGATTTTTTGTGTGTGTGGTTGCGTCACTAGAAGTCCTAAAGGTTAATTTAAAGTTTTGAAAAGGTTCAAATTTGTGTGGTTGCGACATACGATCCATCTGAGGGTAATATTGAAAAGAGTACGATTTTCTGGATAATCTGAATGATGTTTTTGGGATGGGGGGAATAGGAGACTCAGTTCATTTGCCACTATCTGCCCATTCAAGGATTTTTTTTTTACAGTTTGTCACAACCACTACGGGCAGAGCATTATTCAGGAGATGGTGTAGAACTCTCAAAAGTTCACCCTCTAGTGCAATTACGCATATGAGAACAGACGCAGGTTTTAAAGTAAGGAGATAATATTCAGTAGGAAATACCGAAGATGAAAGGCGATTCCCAAACAGATATTATATTCGATAGAAGGAAGCACAACAGCAAACTAGCCTGGAGTTACCATATCTACACAAACCTCGTGCGCAGATACAGCACCGCTCTTGTGCTACGAGGCGTCGTAAAGGTGTGGAACGCGAGTGATAAGTTTCCTCGAGCACCTTGCTGCTGTACCTATAGGATAGAGATAAAGCCCCAACATCGCGCCGCACAGATAGAGGGTCAAGTGAACTGGAAGTCATAACAGTTATAAAGAATTTTTGGCCCTTTGACTCGACGCCTATCCAAAAAGCCGGGATGAAACCAGAGCCCCCCCTCACCCCAGATATGAGAGGCAGTACTCCATACATGGGCGGATGAGACCTTTTTATAGCGAAGCAACTGAGAAAAGGAGAAAAGTCTCACAGGTCTAAACCGAACTTCCAGTTCTTTGAGGCCGCCTAGCAAACCGTTGTGATGTGAGGTTTCCAAGACTTTTTTTGTCATGTTAAGGCCAAGAATGTTTTATTGTCACCAGGAGAGATGAAGAACCGTCGAAGAGACAGGAAAGTTGAAGTAATTTGGAGAAGGAGATTTGTTAAAAGTTGGGTTTTTTAAAGAATTGAATTTCAACAAAGTTATTTTATCCATCAGCGAGAATAAAATCGAAAGATTAAGACGAGAGGTAATTCCAGAAGTAAAAGTGGGAGTAGAATTGATATGAGTTAAAGATGAAGGTCGAGTCATCGGAATATCGAGTGGATAGAGTTAGAGGTGCAGGTGAGAAGATCGCATTTAATGAAAAGTAGGAATAAAGTAGGAGATAGACAGAACCCTGAGAACACCATATTGACAGAAAAAGAAGAAGTCCCCCCTCAACAAAAGACGATATTGAGCGATTTGAAAGGAAGCTAAGAAATAAGTAAGCAAAGAGAAGGAGGAAACTCAAATGAGGGGAGCTTGGAGAGCAGTTACGCGTGCCATACTCGGTCAAAATGCTTTGGATATGTCAGACGCCCCCTACCCAAGTCTCCCGTAGTTCCTAAGAGCGAAAAACCATAAATCGGTTAGATAGCAAAGTATATCACCCAGTAGACTTCGTGCAACGAGAGCCGTACTGGCTATCGAGTGAGTTTCCAAATGATCTAAGAAGTGAGTTGAGAAGGGTTTCAAAGATCTTAGATAGAATACAAGTGAGAGCTACAGGGGCTAGTCAGAAGAGAGCTGGCTTCGCTTTTTCGGAATTAGGTTGGATCATGTGAGAGGCTTCCAACACTGAGGAGGAAAGTGCTAGTATTGAGACATAGAGAATATAGTTTGACGAGGGGCCGAAAAGATTAGCCTTTTCAGTTGGGGAATTAGCAACACAATGATCAGATCGAATAAGAGGAAGGAAAGGCAGATTTACAGAGGTTTGGTAGAGATGAAAGATTTGTCAGTAGGTAGAACCAAGGAGGTTAGCGCCCTTTCCTTTGATGAAAGGCAGCTTTGCTCGTCGAAGAGTATCCCTGCAACGATTTCTAGCTGAATGAAAATTATCCCTCACTTTAATAGGATACTTAGAATTTTTCCACACCCGATAGGCACAGTCTCTAGCCTGAATGGCCCCGAGAATAAGCACGATCGAACATGGATTATGAGGAGAAAGATTTAGTTTTAGAAGGGAATGAATGAGGAAAGAAAAATTTAGCTGAAGAAGGAAATGAACCTGCTCATCCCCAACGATTACAGCTCACTCCTTATCTTTTTAAATCTTTATACAGTCCATCATTATTCCTTATTGAGGTAGCCACCAATTTGCTATCACCTGCAAACTTGGAAGAAACCTTACAATTAAGTCCCTGGTCTAAATATTTATCATGCATGAGGAACCAGCCCTTGACCTAAGAAATCGTTACAG
>JABUQX010075501.1:7500-17500 GCA_015478945.1 Trachelipus rathkii
TGTAGACCTCTAATCCAATTCAACAATGTACGATATGTAAAGAATGTAAATAATAAATTGTAAGTTAATAGTGGGTTAGTATAGTCCCGTAATCTAGGTCACGTCCACTCAGGTCGTATTATAATTTAAGGTCACGTCAATAATGATGGTGAATGATATGATTGATCTTGTGAAGTTCTATCAATATCAGCATGAAGGATCTCTCACGTCTTGTGTAAATCGGCTCACGCTTATATCTTGATGATTCGTGATTATATGTTCTCTTTTTTAATAACTTCTTAATTTCTTAATATTTAACTTCTTAATATTCAACATAAATCTACTTTCTCACTACTTTTACTATAAACATCAATAATCCAATAATAATTAATCTACTTTTGCAGCTGAAACAAAAACAAATTATGCAGCAGACAATGATGATGGTTCACATCATCACTGTCTGCTATCAATCTCACCACTCTCTTCTCTCCCTTTCATCCCCCTAATATTTCTTCAAACACTGAAACATATTAATCATCACTTATTTCACACAACTCTCATTTCTACTTAGTATATATTATTATACCTACATTTCCTTCCACTCAAATTCCCAATGTATTCCTCACACATATTCCACATCTTGTACAATCCATCACTTACATTTTGATACTTCCATTTCTTTCCCGAGTTAATTTCTTCCATCAGTTCATCACACATATTCCGTATATTATACACTATGTCATTTGCTTGACTCGTATCTTGTACAATGTTACCTTGTTGTGTTTCCTCATCTTCTTCTACACACACTACAATATTATTATGTTCATCCCTTACAATACTACTATGTTCATCCCTACTATCATCCATGTGACTATCTCCCATTTGTATCTTTTCTGTTTTTCTCTCACTACTGTTAACATTTTCATGTTTATCTTGGTCACTCTTTACTTTCTTCCGTTTCCCCCTTTTTCTCTTTTTTATTGAACATTTTTCTCCCTGATAATCTAATTCTTCTGTAAGGTCATTCGTGCTTATATATCCTATACTTTCACTCACTTCCTCAAATACTGTACCATTAGCTCTTTTATTTAATATTGCCTCAATCATTTCTTCTTTTTCTTCATCTACATCTTCATTTTCTTCTATTTGTTCTTCTCTGTTTCTGTTCTCATTCAGATAGATATTCTCCTTCTCCTTTTTATTCATTTCTTTTGTTCCCTTTTTCTCGTTCCACCAACAGTCACCTTCCTCGTGTCCCCATTTACGACACCTCGTGCACCTCCTTATATTTTCCACGCTTGTCTGGCACTGTATTGATGCATGACCCTTTCTCCCACATCGAAAACAAAATATTTGATCTTCACAATCTTTCGCTATATGACCATCCTTCATGCATTTGAAACATCTCATACCACCCTTTTTTAAGCATTCCCAACTCATGTGTTCTTTCCCTCCGCATTTATAACATTTTATCCTTTCTTCTTTTATGTCCATTTCTCCTCTTGTTTCACACTTGCACACTCCATCTGGTGCGTCCTTTAAATCCATATTCCTCTCACAACACACTTGTTCTTTTTCATTTCTACTTGTTTCTCTTCTTTTATACACGGCCCCTGTCATTTCATCCATACCTTGTCTGTTTCTTACACACCACATTTCTTCCTTTTCCTTTCTTTCCCTTGTGTCCTCACTCTCAGTTTTTATATCTTCAAAGATTCTTAACATTTGCTTTCTGATATTCTCATATTCCAATTCACCTTCCCCACAACCCCCTATAATAATCTGTTCCTCCCATTTTTTAAGTCTTGCTGCATATAAAAGATGTGCACCTTTTACATCCTTTCCCCACTCACTCATCCCTAAACATGTTGCTTCACTCATAACTTTTTCATATCTAATCACAAATTCTTTCACACTCTCTTCCTCTCTTCTATCAATTTTTAACACACTCAGAACACTGTTAAACCTCTCTACACGTTTATCTAATTTATACCTATTATCTAATGTTGATAAAATCAACTTCACCCCTCCCTCATTTGATAACTCACCCATACTAATATTCTTTGTTAATTCCTCCGCTTCACCCTCTAAATATAATCTTATAATCAATCCCTTCTTTTTTACGTTTTCATTTAATTCCGCCCAATCACTCACCTTTCTTCTCCATTTCTCGTAATCTTTTTCGTTTCCAGAGAACACCGGACATTTGCCAGTCATTCTACATTCTTCGCCCCTCTTTATTTCCTCATCATCACTGCCCATTTTACCTAGCAGAGTTGCGCACTGATTAACCCACGTACACGTACCCTATCAATTATCTAATTTTGCAGTTTGTTTAATTTATACTACCTCTTAAGTTTATACTACACCTCTCTAATCATAATATACTAGATTCTATCTATCTAATAATGATAAGAAAATATGACATATATATTTACCTAATGGTTGAAATGGTGATGATGACTCATGTAGACCTCTAATCCAATTCAACAATGTATGATATGTAAAGAATGTAAATAATAGATTGTAAGTTAATAGTGGGTTAGTATAGTCCCGTAATCTAGGTCACGTCCACTCAGGTCGTATTATAATTTAAGGTCACGTCAATAATGATGGTGAATGATATGATTGATCTTGTGAAGTTCTATCAATATCAGCATGAAGGATCTCTCACGTCTTGTGTAAATCGGCTCACGCTTATATCTTGATGATTCGTGATTATATGTTCTCTTTTTTAATAACTTCTTAATTTCTTAATATTTAACTTCTTAATATGATATTCAACATAAATCTACTTTCTCACTACTTTTACTATAAACATCAATAATCCAATAATAATTAATCTACTTTTGCAGCTGAAACAAAAACAAATTATGCAGCAGACAATGATGATGGTTCACATCATCACTGTCTGCTATCATCTTTTACCTCAAATTCAAATTCTGTAAGTCTATTTGTTACATGCACACCAAAACTACTAGTCTCCAAACTATTATCTAATCTTTCCTCAGTAAGCATTGAAGCAATATAAGAATTGAAAATGTTGACCAACTCCTTATCTGAACTCACTAAATTTTCATCACTTTTAATTGGACCAGTTGTCCTATTCTTACTTTTAAATTTGTAAAAGCTAAAAAACTTGTTCAGGTCCTTATTACTATTCCTTGCTAAATTAATTGCTGCCTCTCTCTTTGCCTTTCTTATTGACTGGTTAAGTTCATTTCTTGTTTTCCTGTAATTTTCTAAATCATCCACCCTATTACTACTACCCTTTAATATTTTAAAATGTTACACTTTTCTTTGATTTTCTCTCTTAACTCTCAATTCCTCCAAACAGGTTTTCTCTTCACCACCCTAATGGGCTTATCTTTAAAACATACTGACTGAATATTCATTAAAATTTGCTTAAAATATTCCCACATGATAAAACAGTTTTGGTCTTTAATAGTAATGGGATGATTAAGAATTTTTGACTATGACAATTATAGTAAATTTTGATGACAACGATTAATTGAAAAATATATTTTAAAAATTTCTACTAAACAAATTTGCAAATTTAAATAAGGAGAATTAAATTGTGTTCATCACTTCATTCTTTATTTAAGTGTGTATATACATTAAGAACCGCATTAATAGATAGAAAGTTTTCCTGTTATCCATTACCATCTTGGTTTTGTTTCTAATTTCTATATTATTATAATAACACTGGTCAACAACATTTTTCTGGCATAAGGTTTTCCAACGGTTTTAAGGTAATTCTGGGGTGCTAAACTGCTAATTCCAAATTGGTCATCAGTTTTTGTGTATCACATCAGGTTTTTGAGATATTTCATATTACAATTTCAAATAAACAGCAAATTTATAATAATTTTTTGAAGAGCTGAACAGACTTAGACAAGAATAAGGTAAGATACAATATACATTAATAATGAAAAATAAATTTAATGATCCATAGCACAAAGTTGTGAAAGTGAATGCATATAAATGTGAAGTGAATGCTCATTACCATTTTAGAATTGACATGTGAAATTAAGGAAAATATGTACAAAAATGTAAATTGACAATAGTAATGTTACATTTGCATAAAAGACCTCTTTTTTGACGATCTCCGGTGTACAGCTTGTGGAATGTCTCTCATCAAGGACTAGCAGTAATCTGCCATCATGTTGGTGTCCCATTGGCCTTGGTAATGTTCTTCCATAACTTTAATGTCTTGATGAAAGCGTTCACCTTGCTCTTCCCTCACTTTAACCAAGTTCTCTGGAAATTCTTCCAAGTGACTATGTAAGTATTGAATTTTGATGCTCATTCTACATCCACGTGCTTGGAAACTCAAGAGCAGCTCCTCCACAATCCGCTTTCCTGTTCCCAAGGAATTTTTGTACCACATTTGAGAATGCATTCCAAGCTCTAGTCTTTGCCTCAGTTATTGTTATAACAAAGTGTGGATCCCTGTTGAATTTTCTTATTTGAGAGCCATCAAACATTCCTGCCTTTTTCTTCTCAGCACTGACTTGGAAAGATTGTAAAAATATAGCTGAAGCAATCTCCATTGGGATCTAGAGCTTTCAAGGAACTCTTGATGATCCTAGACCACTCTAGAAAACTATTTTTCATCACAATGGCTTCCGATGCTGGTCCTTGAGTTATACACTGAGGTAAGGTTTCACCCTTTCAGTGGAACTAGCATCTTCTTCCATGTGGCCTCAAAACTAATCTTCCCAGAGCTCTCCAGAAGATGTGTTTCTAGCAACAAAGATTCTAATGCTGGTCCAGGAATTCTGCAAGCAAAAATTTAAAGAGCTGGGTTGCTAGCCCTGTCGCCCTATATTATTATTATTATTATTATTATTATTATTATTATTATTATTATTATTATTATTATTATTATTATTATTATTATTATTATTATTATTAACATATAAGGGGTTCCCTGCAATTAGTAGCCAAGCTAGGAGGTTTCTTCATATAATCCGATGTGTTGCTATATCCAAACTCCTCTGGTCAGATTAATTTAGTTTTAATTTGTATATTTACTTTACAATCCAAATTTAATTTCTTTAAATTAAATAATCCAAAAGAAATAAGCCAGGAAATATTGCCACTCCTCCATTTATATTTCATATAGCTAAATTATGATATTTTTATATGCTTATTAAAATATATGAAAAGAAATCTTGCCGAAAATTTTGCAACTTATATATATATATATATATATATATATATATATATATATATATATATATATATATATATATAATATATATTATATATATATTATATATATTTTTTTTTTTTTTATAAATATATATATACGGTATATATATATAATCTATATATATATATATATTAATATATTATATATATATATATATAGATATATATATATATATATATACTTATAATATATATTATATATATATATTAATAATATATATATATATTATATATTATATATATATATATATAATATATATATATATATATATATATATATATAATATATATATATATATATATACTATATATATATATATATATATATATATATATATATATTCAATAGATTTTCTGTGATTATCGTAGCTATTTTGCTTGATTAATTGTAAGGATATATAAATATCTAAGACAGGTTAGACAGCCAGACAGTTACTAATGTGAATAAATTGGAAAATGTGATTCATTATCTTCTAGTCGATAAAATTTGAAGATACATTATATTCATTTGTACTTTTTTAAGTTTTAAGAATTACTTTTTTTAATTATCATTTATTTCAAATATTTAAAAGGTATATCTGTGAAAATCTTGAATAAAATGCAACTAGGCTCACTAATAATGAGACATATGTAGTTATTATTAGTGCATATTAGTAATTTTTACAAATATATCTCAAATTGTCGAAAATAATAGCTGAAAATTTAAAAAAAAACAAAATCCACTTGTAGCCTTTTTATTTTTTTTGGGGGGGGGGGGGTTGGTTTTTTTTTGAATGCCAACCCTGTTTGGAAGGAGGATGAATGGTGACATACAAGGGAATAGGAAGCAATTCTGGAATGAAGCATGAAAGGTTAAGAATGAGAATAAGGGGAACTGCTTAGCATAATGAATAGGGTTAGTGCTTTCATAACTGATGAAATGGATGTGAGCAGAGTGTAGAGGGAACACTTTGAAAATCTGCATGTGTGTGGGTTTGATGGTGCAAGAAAGAATAGGCATTTTGGGAATGAGGTCATTAGTAAAGAGGAGGTAATGGGTAGAGTGAGAAAGTTGAAGAATGGTAAATCTGCTGGTATAGATGAAATTACTGGTGAAATGATCAGAAACGGAGGCAAGATAGTGATTGAGTGGATTTGGAAGCTGTGTAACAAAGTTTATGGAAGGTATAGTTACAAACAATTGGAGGAGAGCAGTAATAGTACCCTTATATGACGATAGTCGGTTGGTTAAGTGGATGTATAGTGGTGATTGTGCTGCGAATTGACTGGCTGGGAGACCAGACAAAAAGTGGATTGTGTCAGTAAAGGAATGTTTGGAAGTGAGGAATGTGAGTTTGGCAGAGGCGAGAAGAAGGTGCATAATAGGAGTGAATGGTGGGGTTTTGTGAGGGGGTATAGTTGTGACCCACTTGGGCCAAGGGAGTAGTGAAGCTCTAGGGTGGATTTTTCTGACTGCAGCGAGTTCTCACTAAAGGGTATAAAGGGGATGGTAAGGCTGGGCTTTCATTTCTACTTGCGTCATATTCTTCTGCAACTTTTCTCTTTCCATTGCATGCTACGCACCTTACCTCCAGTCTTGGGGAGAGAAGGTGAGTGATATAAGTTAATTAATATTGATGAAACTAATAAATATCTCTAGAAATTATTTACTTTTAATTTTAAATTTTTTTTTTCAGGAAATATTTGAATATTACCACTTACTATGTATTTAAAATTCAAATCTGGAAACAAGTTTCATAGGTTTTAGTTAAGGGATACATCATAATTATTTTTTCATAGAACATTTTAATACATAAAAGTTTTTCCAATGATGTTTAATATTGGCAATTTTGTATTTAGAAACACTGAAATTTGTATGTAAGAAATGACCAATACTCACTCTACTAATAGATATATGATAGAAAGATTACATTTTGTGTAAGAATTGTTTGTAAATTACTTGTGATGAAAGAAAATATGGCAGCCACCAATGCTGAATATCAATGGTAAGTATTGCAATTTAAAAATTATATATATATATATATATATATATATATATATATAGTATATATTAATATATACTATATATATATATTATAATATATATATATATATTATATATATATATATATATATAATATATATATATATAATAATTATATATATATATATATATATATATATATTATATAATATTATAATATATATATATAGTATATATATATATATATTATATATATATATATCTATATATAATATATATATATATATATATCTATATATTATATTATATAAATATATATATAATATATATATATATATATACTATATATATATATAATATATATATATATATACTATAGTATATATATATATAATTTAATAACTATATATATATATATATATATATATATATATATATATATATATATATATATATATATATATGATATAAAATATTGGTGGTAGCAAAGAAAGAAGAACAACTACCAAATATACTCACACACTCCAATGATGATGAGATCAAGTTTTTCCTCAAAAATGATATGATTCTCCCTTAATAAGCTTTTGTTTAATTTAAGAATTATATACTTTAATTATTAAGTACTATTATTCCTTATTTTCTTATTTTATGATTGATTATATTTGAATTACTGAATATTTGTACATTACAATTACTATTTACTTGGCTCTTCAAAATGTGACACATAGAGCATCCCACCACAAGTACGAATTAATCCAAGCTCATCCAATAACCCACTATTATTTACCAGACTATGTTTACACTTTAACTTTATATTTATACAAAGTACCAAACTATGGTTACACTTTAACTATCTTTACTGAACAAAGTTACTCAATTATTTGACATTGAATACTGGAATAATAGAAAATAAAGAAATTTAGTATAATTCACAAACACAAGTAAAAAGTAACTACACTTTCATGCTGCACACAAAATAAGAAAAGACTAAAAAAAAACACGCCGTGACGACCTATTAGATGACAAAATCTGACTTCAACCCATTCTTGCTTTCATCATCCAAAACTGCAAAGAAACAAAAAACAATCAATCTTATACCTTTCTCTCTCACCCTCTCTTCACACACACAAAAAAAAACCAACCAACATCCCACACAACACAATATACCATTCACATATACTCACTCATTCAACTCATTCACACTTATAGAAAAACACCCAAAAAATCTTCTTAACTTTCGGTTCAATACTAGCTGATTTATTTTCCATTTCCTCTCTCACCCACTGAACAATCTTACATTCCTTACACATTTTCTCATTTTTTTCATCTTCACTATCATCCCTATCCTCATCATTACTTTCACTACCTTCACTTATCCCATCTCCACTTTCTCCATTGAACAAACCTCTTTTTTTTCTTTGCTCTTCGATCTTCCTTACTAAACCTCATTTTGCACTCTTTCACTTTTGTTTCTTCTTTACATTCATCATCATTCTTACTAAATCTCTTTACTATTACTTCTTTTGCTGTACCACATTCTTCTACACTTTTATTTGCTTTTTTCTTATTCAATCCCACTTCTTTCTTTCTTTTTTCCTCTGACTTCTCTTCCACTTTTTCTGGCACATAACATGACCTTCTACGCTCATCTGTATAATCACCATATATCCTATCTTCTATACCCTCTTCAGTGTAATCCAAATCACATATATCTCCAATCAACTTCAAAACCTCTTCTTGGGCTTATCCTTTTCACACTCAGAATCAGACACATATCCTGTATTACCAGCAGTCACACCAACACTAATACCTCTACCCATTCCCCTAAGTTGTGATCTATTCCCTTTCTGCACATATTCTATTAATTTTCTACCTCGACCCCTTCCATCTTCACTTTCTCTCTCTTCCCTCTTTACACCTCTATCTTCCTACATATTCACATTACAAAACCTCCATAAATGGTATTCAGATCTACAGATATCACACTTTTCAAGTTACCAAATCTATCCCATCTCTTCACACTCCATTTATTCTCGCACATGCTTCACTATCGACACACATACTTTTGTTTCCATTTAGAAGCTAACCAGCAATACCATATATCACTAACACCTGTCACCGAGCTTCAATTTTTATTCTGTAATATGCCTGTTGCAAGTCAGTAAAAAATAAAAACAATTTATTCTTCTCTTCTCTTTCACTTTCACACACATTAGCTTCAATGTGAAAATTTGATCTGCACATCCTCCACAACTTCTAAATGCACCTTTTTCTTCGTCAATCAGTCCCTCAGCCACTCGATGCATTCTTCGAACCAAAATACCAGCATATAACTTCCGTACAACACTCAGAAAACAATTCCTATAGATCCTACAGCCCCCTTATCTACCTTACCCTTATAAGGGTACTATTACTGTTCTCTCCTGCAATCCTTTGGAACTGTAGCCTCTACCTTCCACAAGCGCTTTGCTACACAACTTCCATATCCAGTAATTCACCAATCCATTCTTGATCATTGCAAAAGTAATTCCATCTATACCTGCTGATTCATCATTCTTCAACTTTCTCACTCTACCTATTACCTCCTCCCTACTAAATACCTCATCCACAAAATACCTATTTCTTCTTACACCATCAAACCCTCACACATTCACTATCATCCCTTCTTTAAAGACAATGTTAAGCAGATTTTCTAAGAGTTCCTTCCACACTCTCCTCACATGTACCATCCCTATTCAATATTCTATGAAAGTTTCGTTTACACTCTTTTTTATCCTTTTATATTTCCTTTCGAAAGAGCTTCCTATTTCCTTGTAAGTTCCCGCTCACCGGGCTCACCCT
>JABUQX010075501.1:22500-37787 GCA_015478945.1 Trachelipus rathkii
TTATTATTATTATTATTATTATTAATTATATTATTATTATTATTAGGCACTCACATATTTCTTCATCCTGTTTTGAGGAAACTGCCTCGAATTTTTGCTTAAAAATGAATTTATCAAAGTTTTTCCTCCTAAATTATAAGGAAAAAGGAACTAAAAGTTTCATTATTATTATTATTATTATTATTATTATTATTATTATTATTATTATTATTATTATTATTATTATTATTATTATTATTATTATTATTTAATTAATTATTATTAATGTTTTTGTTGTCATTATCATTTTTATTATTATTATTATTATTATTATTATTATTATTATTAATTATTATTATTTATTATTATTATTATTATTATTATTATTATTATTATTATTATTATTCCTTTGCTTAACTAATCTTATTAATTGGTATGATTTTATTATTATTATTATTTTATTATTATTATTATTATTATTATTATTATTATTATTATTATTATTATTATTATTATTATTATTATTATTATTATTA
This sequence comes from Trachelipus rathkii, assembly GCA_015478945.1. Taxonomy (NCBI): domain Eukaryota; kingdom Metazoa; phylum Arthropoda; class Malacostraca; order Isopoda; family Trachelipodidae; genus Trachelipus; species Trachelipus rathkii. The sequence goes on from JABUQX010075501.1 coordinate 23,016, forward strand.
TTATTATTATTATATTTTTTCCTAAATTTCTTTGTCTAATTTTAAGCAGTTTACCTTGAGTCAAAGAACTCGTACTCGTTTTAGCATGGCTTTAGAACGGCTTTAGAACGGCTTTAGAATGGCTTTAGAATGGCTTTAGAATGGTTTTACAAAGGCTTTCAAAGTGCTGACTTGGCGAAAAGAACGCCTTTCATGAAAGATTTTAAGTTTATTCTTTAGATTTTTTTTAAGCAAAATTGTTAGTCAATTGTCACAAAGTAATGACTAATATATACAATAATAATAATATCGTTATTTGCACAGTCAAGCACAAATTTTTGCTGACATGTATTACATTTGTTTCTCATGTATTTTGTTGCTGAATACAAAAATCATACTGATTTTTAGCTTTCACTCCCAGATTTGCTGCCATTTACATGAAAACCTTAAAAATTTGAAGAAGAAAAGAAAGAAGTTTGTATGAACAACGGCAAAATGGTTGAGTATTCAAACAAATGATCTAAATAAAAAAAAATATGTAATTCACCCAATTATACATGCTCTGAAAGTTTCACATTAATATGACAAAGTAATAAAAAGGATATCGCGATTTTTCACGCATGTAATGCCAGAACAATTTTATATTATTTTCTTTTTTTGCCATGTCATAAATCAAATATCGGATATCTTTTTAACAATTTCGCCCTATCACTATGGAATTATGGGTGGAGAAGACCGGGGTCTTTATAAGCTAGACTTGAAACGTTCTTTTTTGGGAACGTGGATGGCCTAGTAGATAGAGCGTCCGGTTACTGTTAACTCAGCGACGCGGAGTCCAGTGTTCAAATCACGCTGATGGAGAGTAAAATCTCCTTTGACTCATTCATTATAAAAAAACATTCGATATAAACATTCAAGGATTTTTTTTTTTTTTTGCAATTTTTTAAATGGTTTCTTGCGAATAGCGGCAAAACTGAACGTGATAGACAAATATCTATATGATATTTGAATTCAGCGCAATATAATACATTAGAAACAAATCTCAAATATAAATCAGCAAAATTAGTGTTGGACTTTGTAATTTATTTCCAGCAACATTTCACGATACCTTTTTATTTATTATTTTTCCTATCACTATGTAAATTTCAAAGTGTGTATAATTGAACGAGATACACATTTTTCATCTAGATCATTTGTTTGTATACCCAAACGTTTTTTGCCGCTATTCATCAGAAAAAAATTATTTTCGGGAATTTTCAAAAATGTTTTTATGGGATCATAGGGAGTGGAAAAAAACTTAATATTTGTTGGCTGTTATAATTTAATAATAATTCATTACCATATTAGCTTCTAACAATTTTTTTTGATCAACTTACAAGCAAGGAATAAAATGCTTTTTTCCTTTATATTTTCGGTGCCGTAACGAACTTTCCACAAACACACACACACACCCTAACACACACACACACACACACACAAACATCTACACACACACACCTACACACACACGCATATATATATATATATATATATATATATATATATATATATATATATATATATATATATATATATATATATATATATATATATATATATATATATATATATATATATATATATATATATATATATATATATATATATATATATAGGTATATATAATAGTTAGGGTCATTAGGAACAACGTTTTAGCCCCGCCCTTTTTTTACTTTATCCTCTTTTTAGTAAGGTTAAGGTTATCGTATCCCCTTAAAACTTGGTATCCCATCTTTTTATGACGTAACCTCGGCTATGGTTACGTACCCGTGAGCCTCCCTAAAGGGGGTGATGACCCCCCAGATTTGGCTATGACTTTAGTTAGATGGCAAATAAGCTGCCGACATGTTTCATGGGGATATTTTATTTATTAAATAGTGTATTGAGGAAAAGGGGTAGGGTTCGATTTTTCATTCTCGAATTCTATAGGTTGTATCTGGTTGAAATTAGGTATACATATAGGTGGTGGTGTCACCTTGTCGTAGACGAGGCTACGCGGGGATGCATCCCCTCGAAGGAGGGGATGCATTCCCCTTAAAGTTTTAGGCTAACCTTTTAAGGTGTCATAGAGAGCTCGTGGCCTTCCACCCACATGATAAATATATTGGGTTTGGTATCACCTCGTCGTAGACGGTTACGTATCCCCGCACCCTCTTTATGGGGTGCCGCCGTCCCTTCCAAGTTGTTTTTATGGTCATAGTCTTATATATTGATAAACTTTTGGTGGTCGGCCATTTTCAGGCGAAGGGTCAATAATTTATTGTTCGGCTCTTTAAAGGCTAAAGTGAAATTCAAGTCATGTTGGCCATTGACTAGAGAATTTCCACTACATCGTTAGATTTTGACTTTTGAGATGCCAAATTAAGGTTTTTTTTTAAAGGTCGGTGAGACAGTTTTCGATGGATTAGGATCTCTAATCTGTCAGTAAATCCAAGTCATGTCGGCTGCTGACTTGGGTTTCCCTAATTTTGTTAGATTTTGGCACATGATATGTCAAATTAAGAGTTACTAAGGTAGACGAAGCCATTTCTGAGGTCGGCGAGTCATTTGGACCAGGAAATTCCAAGTCATGTCGACAACTGACTCGGAATTTCCCTAACTTTGTTAGATTTAAACATTTGATGTGTCAAAGTATAGGTTTCTAAGGTTAAGGAAACCGTTCCCGTGGTCTACGATGCATTTTGGGGTTTAGCCCTAGCATATATATATATATATATATATATATATATATATATATATATATATATATATATATATATATATATATATATATATATATATATATATATATATATGTGTCTTTGCTATATTATGTGTGTGTGTGTGTGTGGTAATGAGTCTTAGGGTAAGGGTTCGAGTTTTTATTCTTGATCGTATTTCTTTCAAAACTTGGTATCCTTATTGAGGATAGTGACACCTAGGCGGAGCTGAGGCTTTCACATCGCTACACCCCCTGCAAGTGGCTGATGAGTTCTTTAACTTGGACACGGCTGAAGCTATATGTAAAATAAATAGTCGACATGTTTTATCGAAGGCTTCCGAGTCAGAGAAGAGCTCGGAGCCTAAGAAGGCTCATGATACGGAGCACTGAGGCTCCGGAGTCGGAGCCGGAGCCGGAGAAGGAGCCGGAGCCGAAGCTGTAGTTGAAGTCTGATTACATATGAATAATAGCTCGACCAAGATGTCTGTACCTATGTTTACAAACATGAGGAACTTGATTTTGAATGTTTCAGAACCCTCACGGGTGTTTGAGAGCCCCCATGGCGGGGCCCCTAAGAAATAAATTACATAGTGCATAGTAGAAGAAGGAGGTAGCTTCAGAAAAGGCTAGGACTGGCACGAAACCAACGCGTATGCCCGCAGGCACAATATTTACTCGCGAGCGAATTGTAATGTTATTCCGTTTTCTACGCATTTAATAACTTTCCCTTCAAACAGATACACTTATATTTTTAATTTTTCTAAACTTTAAGCATTAACTATAATATTTTGAGTACATCATTTTCTTTTAACTTGAAACATTTATATTTTCTCATATTCCTTTGTACACCTAAACTATTATATTTTATTTTGTTTTAAGTTAAAAAATTTTTTACTTAATTTTATTAAAAATATCAATTAATCAATAGATCAATAAAGCAAACTCTAACCAACCAAGCACCCTACCCCTTCCCTGTCATGTGTAATCTACTGATTAAGCGATTAAAGTCATGATCAAGTGATTAAAGTCCTAATTAAACTTTATTATTAGTACAACATAACATAAAAAAGGTTTTTTTGTAAGAACATTACATAAATTATTAAAAATATTTTGTTTTTACTAAATTGAGAAAGATGAAGAAAGGAACAAAAAGAAGTCTCATATGGAGGAGCAAATGAGCCATTGTAGGCGTCGGTGCCGCGCCGAATTAGTGATAAGTGATAACGCAATATTGGTGTCAATGTATATGTTTATAAAGACTTAGATCTCAAATAAGATAGTTTCAGAACCCTCGTGGGTATCAGTGAACCCCTAGGAGAGAGTGCTAGACGAAAAACACTGAGTGCTTAGCAGAAGAAGATATGCATAGAGTGAGTGCATAAGAGAAGATGAAGGAGCTATGTCGAAGGTTGATGGTTCCTGAGGAATCAGAAATGGTAAGCTACCCATATGAGACGGATACCAAATCCAAAATGGGATTTTACTCTTAAAATGAATTTTTAAGGGGTAATAAGCTATTAATTGCATTGACGATCACTTGCATCGTTAAAAATAATAAGTTAATATATTTATTAGTGTATTAATGTATTTATGCATATACTCTATGCCTTCATATTGGTGGAGGTAGGGGCCATCCATAGAATGAAGTTTTATTTATACCAGTCCCTATACGAATTTGAAATAATAAATAACCTTATAATCTTATAATCTTATAATTATAGCTAATAATAATAATAATAATAATAATAATAATAATAATAATAATAATAATAATAATAATAATAATAAATAATAATAACTAATAATAATAATAATAATAATAATAATAATAATAATAATAATAATAATAATAATAATATAATAATAATAATAATAATAATAATAATAATAATAATAATAATAATAATAATAATAATAATAATAATATGTATAATATATTGTAATAACAATAATAATAATAAATAATAAAAATAATAATAATAATAATAATAATAATAATAATAATAATAATAATAATAATAATAATAATAATAATAATAATAATAATAATAATAATAATAATAATAATAATAATAATAATAATAATAATAATAATAATAATAATAATAATAATAATAAAAATAATAATAAAAGTCTTATTACCTATCAATAGGATTCGGAGCCTGAGAATGAGTAGGAGCTGCTCCGGAACGGAATAATACAGGACTGGAGCCAGAGTTATGTGGTGTAAGAGTCAATACTTGCTCTAGACCTGCATAATGTATATTATGCTAAAGCATGTGTAATGAAGGGTGTTGAGTACGAATACACTGGTGCCGGCCCTCTATGAGTTGTTATATGTCTCAAAGAAGGGTGTGGGCTATGCCATCAACCGAAAATAATATATATATATATACTCATATATATATATATATATATATATATATATAACTATATATATATATATATATATAACTCTTATATATATATATATATATATATATATATATATATATATAAGCACAATGAATACTAGTTGTGACGTCACGTTCTATAACGTAATACAGTGTATTCAGTTTCTAAATAAATAAATATATTTTCATTTAATCTGATTTTAATAATTTGTATACTACATTTTCTTTTAAAACATATACATTTATAGTTTATTCTCTTTTCATATTATCCGTTTTGTAAATTTTGATCATTAACTATAATATTTTGAGCACATCTTTTTCTTTTAACCTGCACCAATTATTATATTTTCACTATTTCTTTTATAAACCTAATCTGTTATATTTTCTTTTGTCTAAAATTTCATTATTTCCTGTTTTATTTTGTTTAAAGTTGTTATTTATTTTTAAAATATATTTATTTTCAGAAAATCTATTTCATTATTAAACATTTTTATGCATTTACTAAAGAAAAATATGTACTACTGACCCTAAAGCAGTAGAGCAGTAGCGCAAACATTATATCCCATCTTATTCCTCCTTGTCAATCCCTGCCATTCTCTAGTGACTTATTGCTTTATGTCATATTTGATCATGTATCATGCATAAACACAACATAAAAATAAGTTCCTTATATGAACATAACATATAATCTATTACAAATATTTTGTTTGAAATATATTTTTATTCTTTTCATTAAAAAATATCAATTGATCAAGAGATCAAACTCTAATCAAACACACGCCCCACCCTAACCATATCACCCCTGATCCATTGATTAAGCGATTAAAGTCATGATTAATTGATTACAGTCCTAATTAAACAAATATTTGTACAACGTAACATAAAAATATGCTACTTGTATAAACATTACATAAAAATATTAAAAACATTTTATGTTTATACTAGAATTTTATTCTTTTTATTAAAAATATTAACCAAAAGTGATTAAAGTCATATTTAAGTATTAACGCGGCACAAACATTATATAAAAATAAGTTCTCGTTTATGATCGCAAAATAAATTTTATTATTTTTTATTTATAACAAAAATAACATATCTAACATACCTTACAAATAAATAAAATGCCAACATTAACAAAATTCACTGCTAACATCACCTACAAAAGTTAACCAATTCCCTTTTTTTCAGCATATCTCTAACATGTCAATGCTCTTTTAATATTAACATTGTAATATTTAACAAAACCTACACAAAATTTATTATAACCTATCTATCTATGATACTATTCAACGAATAAATGTTAACATAACAAAGTTTTAACTAGGGTTGTGGAGTCGGTTCAAAAATTTTCCGACTCCGACTCCGACTCCGACTCCACCCTCTTGAAATTTCCAAACTCCGACTCCGACTCCGACTCGACCCTCTTCGACTCCGGCTCAAACTCCGACTCCGACTCCACCCTTTTGAAAATAACAGGCTCCGCCTCCGACTCCGACTCCGACTCCGCCTCCGATTCCAACTACTCCCTCTAAAAAAATATATATATGAAAAATTATATATATATATATATATATATATATATATATATATATATATATATATATATATATATATATATATATATATAGTATCTTTACTATTTTATATATATATATGATAGTATGTTATTTACCTGTTAATGTACTAGTAGTGAGACTGGTTTTGGAATAAGAGTATAGTCTAAAGTAAAATGGGTTCAGATGGACAATCTTGCAGGGACGTTTTAGGTTATTGAGAAGAATTGATAAAAATGAAAATGAACGTATTAGAGAAGGTGTGGTGTGGGGTAAATTAGAGAATAAATGAAATTGCGATTAAGGTGGTTTGATCATGGGAAAGGATGGATGATAGTCGGTTGGTTAAGCGGATGTATAATGGTGAGTGTGCTGGGAATCGAACAGCTGGGAGACCGAGGAAAAAGTGGATTGAGTCAGTAAAGAAATGCCTGGAGGAGAGAAATGTGAGTTTGGCAGAGGCGAGAAGAAAGGTGCATAATAGTGGTGAATGGCGAGGTTTGGTGAGGGGGTATTGTTGTGGCCCACCTGGGCAGGGGACACTTGACGAGATGCCATAGTGAGGTTCGTCGCTGTCCCGTGAAGCTCTTAGGTGGTTTTTCTGAATGCGACAAGTTCTCACTAAAGGTATAAAGGGCGGTAAGGCTGAGCTTTCTTTTCGACTTTCGTCATATTCTTCTACTTCTTTCTGTTTCTAGTGCATGCTTCGCACCTAACCCCCAGTCTAGGGGAGAAGGTGGGTGATGATGATGATGATGATGATGATGATGATGATGATGATGATGATGATGATGATGATGATGATGATGATGATGATGATGATGATGATGATGATGTTGATATATATATATATATATATATATATATATATATATATATATATCTTTTTATATATATATACTCTATATATATATATATATATATATATATATATATATATATATATATATATATTTAACCAAAATTTGTAGGTGTTTTAATTATAAAATATATATATATATATATATATATATATATATATATATATATATATATATATATATATATATATATATATAATATATATATATATATATATATATATATATATATATATATATATATTTACATATTTCAGGAATAGATTTTAATGGTAAATTTCAAGCTGTTTCGTGTTAGAATATAATAATATATATATATATATATATATATATCTAATATATTATATATATATATATATATATACTCCTTCTTTATTTATACTAACATAATAACCTAATAATATGTATATATATATATGTATATATATATATATATATATATATTTATGTAATATTTATATATATATACTACCTATATATATATATATATATATATATATATATAATATATATATTTCTATATATATATATATATATATGTATATATATATATATATATATATATATATATATATATACATATATATATATGTATATATATATATCTATATAACAGTTACATTTTATTATAATATTTTATGTATTTTTAATATATATATACTTGTATTGTATATTTCTATATTATAGATACTTTATATATATATTTATATAACATCTATTATTATATACCATATATATTTTTTATATACTTATATATATAAATAAAATAAACAATAAAAAAAAATTTCACATATAATAATATATATATATATATATATATATATATATATATATATATATATAGATATATATATATATATATATATATATATATATATATATATATATGTATATGTATATATATATATATATATATATATATATATATATATATATATATATATATACAATATGTATATATATATAATATATATATACTATATATATATATATATATATATATATATATATATATATATATATATATATATATATATATATATATAATATACTGCTATCTTTATATATATATTCAATAAAAGGGAATAAAATAATGGAACATTAATAATAAATTGAAAATAAAAAAAAATTTTTATTAATAATAAAAAATTCTTAATTTTGATCTCTTACCAACCAAAATGATTGATAACTTCCTTCGTTTATATTATGTAGCTATGATATGAACACTCATTAAAACCAGTTCTGCTAGATTTTCTTCTCATGTAGAATTAAAAAATTTGCTTTGAGCCTTTTCAGAGTAGTGAAATATTGTTTTAGATTTCACATTTTGAGTGGTAATGCTAAAATCGTAACAATCTAAATATGACTGCCCATATCAAATTTATTTTCAAAATTAGGAAAATTTTGGATGGATGTCTCTGGAATAAGTAAATTTATAAGATTGCAGTATGGATCTTTGATTCACTTGAACTTGCTCTCTCTAACTGGTTTTGAAAAATCATCTAGAATATAAATTGTAATTGCCCTATCTTTTCATTTTAAATTGATTCTTACAAGAGGCATTATAACATCTTCATTATCAGATCACGGAAATTTTGAAACCTCCAGGAACATTTGAAAATGTTTCTTGATGTTTTGAGATATCCTTACATTTAAAAAAATATCTCCCCCTATAAATTGGAGCAGTTGCTCACAGTAATACATACAAAATGGAATGCAATACACAATATAAAAGAGTGTTTGAGAATAAAAGTTAAAGACATAAATAAATAAACTTATAGCAAATTTTCTTTTGCTTAAAGAAAGACTTAAAGAAAAAGATCTAATTTTTTATAAAGGTTAATATCTTGATCATTGAAGCTCCTCTTAAGCTTCAACAATGCTTTAAAATTTCATTAGGTCGTAACAATCCATCGAAATTTTCCACCTACCTTGTATCGCACATTCGTGTTAAGCCATTTTGTGTCTAGGAAAATCTTTTCTTTTTTTCTTTTAAATAGTAGTCGGCCCTTGGCAATCTAAATAGCATATAGTTGCATTCGATGTGCCATAAAGTTTTAATGAGTTGTACTTCACATGAATGTGAACAGTGATGAACATCTAACGCCGCTGGATATTTTCGACAGCTTAAACTTACCTCTAAAACATTTCTTCATTACTTACACACACCATCATATCGTTGTGCCAATCAGAAAGTTAATATTATATCAAGTTGTGCGTAGTATTATAGATAGAGATAAGGAAACAAAGAACCAGTTAGTTAGAGGCAACATGGACCTATCGAGACTGTCCCATTCAACCCAAAATTTGTCAAATACATGCCCATGCGACAAACACAACCTACCACACCCTAAGGCCTGTCAATTTCATAAACAAAGGTCAATATAATATATACATAACTTCTCTTTACCAAAAGTAAAATCACAGCTAAGGTTCACGCTAACCACAATACAAGCTTTAATAAGTTTATTTTGGTGATACTGGTAACTACAACATGCGGTTTACTTTAATAACTAACTAAAAACCGCCTCTGGCTACGTCAGAATATACTGTATGATGCACAAACAATCCATATACCTATCAATCCTTTCTTTAATGTTTGCAGAGTGATTCACACTTAGCAAGCTCTACTGCGGAAACCATTCAAAAATTTAAACACTATTAGAATGAATCAAGGTTACGTCTTCCTACATTTCTTATTGTCCCCTAGAAAAGCTGTCCGTGGTAAATATTTTATAGACTTATTACATCACATGTTCCCTATGAGCTGGAGAATTTGATGGGCAAATTTGGCAAATGTCGACGATCAGGCATGTTGGAGCGAGAGAGGAGGCGATTCGAGGGGTGGTGGAGTTGTTTGCGGAGGATTTGTGAAAGCATAGGACACCTTTAGGGTACAGAAGACAAATATTAATAGTAACCTAAGGAAATGAGGGGGGGGGATGGGAATGATCGTGAGAGAGGAGGAGGTGAAGGCGGTAAATACACGCAGCAAGTATCTCGGAGGGTGTTTTAACAGAATGGGAGGAAGTGGAGAGAGAGATTATGCGAAGAATGGAAAAGTATGGATTAGTTATGGAAGAGCGGCATACCCCATGATGAAAGATAGAAACTTATCGGAATAGAGGTTAAAAAGTGATTTTTAACAGCATACTGACTCCAACACTGCGTACGGAGCGAAAACATGGACAACAACGGAAGAGAGGAGAGTAGAATACAAGCGGCGGAGATGAGGGATATTAAGAACTATGATTGGAAAGAGTAAGAGAGACAGAATATGAAATGAAATTAGAGAAGATATAGGTGGGAAGAAGATGACACTTACTGAAGATGGATGTGGGAGATTGAGATGGTGTGGACATCTGGAGAGGATGGAGCAGGCCGAAAAGAAGATGGGGATGGACACCAGAGGGCAGAAGACCAAGGGTAAGACCGAAAAAGAGATGGGCGGAATCGGTGGAGGACTCTGGAAAGATGTCAACCAAAAATGAGAGCGCTGAAGAGAAGAGGAGTGGTCCAGAAGAGGGACGTCTGGAGAAAGATCTGCTGGCGCGGCTGACAGGATGAAGAAGCGAATCCTTCCTGGGAGAAGAAAGAAAGAAAAGGAGCGCCATATATATATATATACATATATATATATATATATATATATAACTAACCTATATATATATGTATATATATATATATATATATCATATCTTATAACCAATATAGCATAACGCTATATATATATATCATATAACCATATATATATAATATATATATATATATATATATATATATATATATATATATATATATATATATATATATATATATATATATATATATATATATATATATATATATATATATATATATACATATATATTAAGGAACAACAACCACTTCAACTAAGAAATCTTCACCAACTACAAATGTTTCCCTCATTTCTATTAATAAAACATATACTCTTAATTTGCTATTGATTAACTATTATTTATTTTTCCTATTATTATTATTATTATAATTAAGAGACTTAAACCATCAAAAATTTTGATAACTTAAATAATTTGGGGAGGATATATATATTATATACTTTATATATATATATATATATATATATATATATATATATATATATATATATATATATATATATATATATATATATATATATATATATATATATATATACATATATATATATATATATATAAGCTGATATATATATACGTCTGTTAATATTGCTCTATATAGATATATATATATATATATATATATATATACTATTTCTTTCTTCTTTCTTTATATAAAGATAATTCTGCCATATATATATATATATATATATATATAAACTACATTACTTAGTTACATGAACTTACATCTAATATCATCTACTCATTGCATGATTAGTTCTTAAAAAATAGAATAGCATCGCCAGGTTCTCCTTCATTTTCCTCTTTGGTCTGATTTATAATGCGAAGAGCAGAAAAAGCAGTTCCACGCTAACTTGCGTTGGAGGTAAAACAGTAACAGCAATTTCAGCTTCTTGGACAATGTCTTGATACTCTTTGAAGTTACATAAGATTTTCAACTTCTTTCTAAGTGCAGCAAAAGAAATTTTATTAAAGTTACAGCAGAATATTGTACAAAGTTAGGAAGGACCTTATTGCTTGGCTTGAACCGATCGACGCTTTCGACTAAGCTCTTCAATATCTTGAAGCTTTTCATACTAATCTTCTGAACTTTCTGAGAATGACTTGAGAAAGGTAGTAACGGAGAGTACAGTTGTAGTTTCATCACTAAGCCATGTTTAGATGTGTCCTTTTCTTCTTGAACTTCCTGCAACCTTTAATACAAATGGCCACATTGCAAAGTGCAGATTTAGCTTTTTTTTGTTCTTCTTCAGGTAAGCTTACCCTGTAGATTGGATCAATATAAACAATAGCTAGTATAATATCATTGTCAATGAGAGAAATTTCTCTTCGTACCATGGAGTCTTTTATTCCTTCAGTATCTTAAATATAGATGGTATAAGGTTGAAGGTTAAATTTATTAGAATATAATCCAAATTGAAACATAAGGTGCTGGTTAAAAATCTTCGAAGTTTGCAATTGCATTTTGTGATGTGGAAGTCGAAAGTCAATAAACTTGCATGAATTGATTGAAGTCATTCACAGAGTCACAATTTATAACTTTGTCAGTTTAAAATTTTCCGACTCCAACTCTATCTTGAAGGTTACCAACTCCGACTCCGACTCCGACTCCGACCTCTTGAAAATTACCGACTCCGACTCCGACTCCGACTCCACCCTCTTCAAAATTACCGACTCCGACTCCGACTCCGACTCCACCCTCTTCAAAACTACCGACTCCCCGACTCCGCGACTCCGACTCCGACTCCGACTCCGCAACCCTGGTTTTAACATCAATAATGCCAACATAGCATTACCTGAACTAAGAACATAACGTATCATAACATACCTAGCATACATTACGTATGAATAAACTGCTAACACTGACAAAGTTCAGTGCGTAATATCGGTAAAGTACCTAACAATACATAACAAAACTTAGCATACCACTACTTTTCCATCATGTCTATAACAATACGTATCAAAAATTTATTATAACCTAACCTATCTATCATACTATTCAGCGACTCAGTGTTAACATAACAAAGTTTTAACATCAATAATGTTAGCATAGCATTACCTATAATAAGAACATAAAGTATCATAACATACTTAACATAACTTACATGTAAAATAACTACAAACACAGTAAAGTTTTAGCACCAATAAAGTCATAATAACAAAACTTAACATACCTTGGGTACAAATAAACTGATAATAATAACAAAGTTAGCAACTTAACGGACAGTAAATTATCTAACATTATCATCAAAACTCAACCTAGCCCTGCTTCTACATCACACCAATGTTAATTTAACGTCAACATTGTAAAATTTAACAAACTTTGCAAAAACCCAGCAAAATTTAACCAACTCCAGCGTTTTTAACATATCATTAACAGCTAACACAGTAATATCCAACAAAACTTAACATTTCCTAACAAAACTAGTATAATATATCAGATCTAAACCTACTGATCTACGAATAAATGCTACCATTAACAAAGTATTCAACCTATCAAATACATGATAGTTTTTCACATATACATTTCTCATGGACGTTAAAAAACAAATCTAACTTAAGCAAAGTTCCGTACTCAGGCCAACGTAGTACATAGATCTGATCACTTCCTTCAAAGATGTCTTGTAAACTCTAACAAACTATCTTACCTAGCAATACTATGGCTAACCGAACTTAATTACCCAACTGTGTTATCCTAAGGTCATATATATACATATCAATCCTTAAAATACACATCTTTTTCACACCTTAACCTATAATTTTCACATATACATTTTCATCTATGTTAAATAACAAATTTAACCTAAGCAAAGTTACATAACCGTCCAACATGGTATATCTTTGGTCAATCCCTTCGAAGATGTCTTGTACATTCTAACAAACTATCCTGTCTAGCAATACCAGATTAACCGTACTTAATAACCCAACTGTGTTACCCCAAGATCTTCTCCTTCACTCATCCTACTAAGGCTACTAAAATTAAATTTCACGAATTCACTATTTAAAAAGTTCCTAAAGAATTCATCTTTCTCCCTACAGAAGTTCCTAAAGGAATTCATCTTTTCCCCACGAGAAGTCCCATTTTTGGGTCATCTCCCGCATGCATTACCCCTCCTTCAGGCCTCAGCCCTCCGAGCTATCTCATTCTGTCATTCGTACCAGAAGTCGATACTCTTTTGAAAATTATATTTTATATCTGTAAAGTGATTTATATCTTATACTTAAAATAAATATAAATTACGAAAGTGAAGACAAATATAATTGTGTAATTGAAAACCTATTAAAAACAAAATTCAGTGTTTTATCTTACTGCGAAAAAGAAAAAGAGTTTTAAAATGTGGTAGACCTATTCCAGTCCTTGGCGTAACTTCGCAACCAAAATCATTTGTTTGCAAATTCAACGCAAACGGGAAATCACTTTGGCTAACCGGATGTCTTTAACTGAAAAAAATTGCTTTACTGGCCTTGCATACTATTTAATAATTAATTAGGAACGTGGAATAGATTTAATAATAATATATTTATTTAATCAAGAAAATAAAAAAATATAATTAACATAAATAAGGTAACATATATATATATATATATATATATATATGCTCATATGTA
>JABUQX010075502.1:0-20295 GCA_015478945.1 Trachelipus rathkii
AATGCAGTTATTTTATCAAAAGTTATTTATAAATTACCATTACCTTATGCACCGTAAAATTTTAAAATACCGACTCATTAATAGATTATTCGTTATAATTTTTGTTAAGCTTTAAGACTACTTATGACCTACCCAAGACTGTCAAGAACTATTTATCCATAGAAACGAGGCGCTCCTTGATGATTTCCGATTTGTGAAGCCCGGTGGGGATTTTTTTGTTGGTTCCTATCGTTCGTCGCCTTCTGTTTAAATGACACGGCACCTGTCAGTAACATGTGATTTTTCCCAGGTCCTCAGGATATTCTGTTCCAATTCGTCCTTTTTGTCTTCTGTGTTTTGAAATTTTCACCATTGTTGCCTGCGCTGTAATCTCCACGTTGGGGGATATAGCCCAAGATTGTGACATGGAGAAGGATATGATTTTTTCGACTGGCGGCGATCGCATTCCCATTTTTTCGAGCTTTTCAAAATAGCTCATGGATTACATGTTGAGCAGATTATTCTGAGCTTCTTTAGTTTTCCAGAAACGTCATTTAGCCTTTACTAAACGTATCGCCATGCAATCTTGTTCACTGCTTTCTATTGGTTGTAAAAAGATGCTTGTCCCATTTTAACAGGTTCATGCGGACCGTCAATATGCCTGCGGGCTTTTGCATCACTTCTACTGTTTTTAGTTTGTGTGGATTTTTGCAGTAGATACTTAAAGCTTGGCCTTCTTTTTTCAGTGCTTTGACAAAGTTCTTCATCAGGCCAGGTTATACATGAAGAGGAGGCAGGTAAAACTTTTTTGGAGGGATAGGGTTCAGCTTACCACGTTTTTTTGGTGGCAGCCGAATTGGATTTTCTCTCTGAGCTGGCCAGGTTTTTTTTTGCTTATAGTGGAGATTCGCCATGGCTATCCATAGAACTGAAGCAAGGATATTTTTGTGTTAGCCTCCTTGCATCCCAAGAGAGCGCCACAACTGAAAGAAAGGTTATTCTTAATACATTTAATGTTAGTAGATAAAATTGAACTGTCCTTTATGCCTTGCATATTGATGTGTTACATTGGGTTTCTAAGGAACTTATTATGTTTTTTCATAGGTATTTTTTTTAAAATATGATGATTTATTAATGACAAGAGATGGGAATTATCTTACCTTGGTCACCACTATTACAGTTGTGGTTTTAGAGAAAGTACTTGATTTATTCTCATACTTCTCATTATTTTTGTGTTTCTCTGGTTAATGAATGAATGGCAATAGGTACGGATGCCTTTATTGCAATATTAGAAGTAGTTGCTTTCGTTTTCCTACGTTTGCTTAAAGAATCAATGAGAGCCCTCCTCCGCTTGCATCCTCGGCCAATTTCTCTGCTCCTTTGTTTTTTTCCGCATCAGCCTTTTGCCTCCCTCCTTCCTCATGCTGCTCTGTTATCTTATGCTATACATATTCACTCTGCTTGTTCTGTTCTATTAGCGGCATCTTTTTCCTTTCTTTCTTGTTCTTTTCAACCCCCAACTGCTCTTTCACAATCTTCAATGTCCACCCATGTGTTGATAATGACATCTTTTGTACGGAAGGTCCAAACCACTGGACATAATCATAGACTTAAAGACCCTAATCAATATATATATTAGTTTTATATATATATTTATATTATATATATATATTTACCTTATATTTATATATTATTTATATACTCTATATAATTATATTATATAATATATATATAGTATATATATATATATAGTAGTATATATATCGTATATATATATTATTATATTATTATATTCATTATTATACAACACTAATAACCTTTCTACATGAATAATACCCTTTCTGCATTTATTTTATCCCATGTAAATTGCATAAGAGGAGTATAATAATATTATTAACGGTTTTGTCCTGTGCTGTTAATATTTTAATCAATTTATGTACAATAAACAATTCGTCTATATTTTCTTTAATTTTCATATTAATTATATACGTATTACACCTTAATCCTCTCTCTTACTACCTTTCCTCTTACTACTCTTTTTATATCAAGAAATTCAATCTATCCATAAACTATTTATCTACTATATATATTACTTACGTTATACGACTTTGCTAATATATCATAATATTATATATATCACTTAGTATAGTAAATTTTAGTTTATTATTTACTGTATTATAACCTACAGTTATTTGGCATAACCTACCATTTATATGTATCCGATATAGTCCCAGAAACTTATTAGGCTCCCGGAATATATAGGCACTTTATATATTAGTAAACATCCTATTCTCATTATTTCCCTGTAAAAATCCCTATTGCTAACTTCATAAATCCCTAATAATTTATATATATGTTTTAAAACAAAAATATCTTATATTTATTTTATGCTTATATAAACACATAAAACAAATTTAGAAATAACATTTATAGAAGTTGTTCCATACGGTCGGGGAAAAGCCCAGGTCCAATGATACCCCCGTACTTCTTAGGTCTCCTCGGTAGGAATTTTATTTACGAGTTATATTTATTAATTTTATTTATTATTCAAATTTAACTAATTTTATTTTATAATTTGTTTATTTTTTTTTTAAATAGTATAAAGGCATAAAAATACAGTATACTACGTAGGAACTCAACTATTCTTTCATCTAACCAGCTACTTTCCCCAACCTCCACAAAAAAAATAACAAGAAAATAAAAACTAAAAAGAATATAATTAAATGATTTTTTTTCAAAAGTTAAAATTTGGTTATGGAGCTCTATCATGGACCTCCAAACTACTCAAAGTTACCCCACAGCTATTATATTATTTTTAATATAATATATATATAATATATATATATATAATATTATATTATATTATATTAATATATATAAAATTATAAATATTATTATTGTTTTGAATTCTACATATCTATTATAAATTATCTCGTGATTATTTTTAGTAAGGGTGGTATAAGTGTTTTGATATTTTAATAAATCATAAAATCCCATAGATTTTTTAATATTTTTATTATTCTTTATTTGATCATAATAGTCATTTAATATCTGTAATTTTATAGTGACGCCTCCTCTCCCTCTGGGTTAGTCTATTCTCGTTTATAATTATTTCTACTTATGATTACTTATGTGGAATATATAATATATACCCTATAATATTTATCCTACTCTACATTTATTTCGATTTTCTTCTTACTATTATTTTTAACTCCTAATCATCTAGGCCATTAAAAAATATTCATATACTATACTATATCAGTTAGTGCTAAATTTTTAAGTTCATTTCGCTTCCACTCTTCCTCACTACTCTACACAAATATCCTAACATATTTGTTATCTTATTTCACCTTTTCTCCTTCCATATATATATATATGTATATAGATATATTATGACCGACTGATTTGGCATCAGTAGTTAATATATTATATTATATTAATATAGGCTATATACTATTATTCTTAGCACAATCTACATTCCCTATACTTGTATTTTTAAAAAGAAGATATATGACTCATTAAGAATTTAATATTCCGTATTCTTTACATTATATATAATATAATTATATGTACTATATATTATTTAATACTTATATATTTATTTTTATAATTAAATTAAATCATAAATGAAAATTAATATAATATTATCCTTAGGTAAAACTATTATATATGATATACCAATTCCATATTAATAGCATAGTATTCATTTAATAATAAAATGAATCACAAAAATCCTAACTACACACTGCTGATCTCATGGCTAGGAGATTTACCCCTGAGCAACCAAGTCACTTTTACAGTATATAATTTTTAAATAATTAAAAATTTTTATAAAAGTATGTAATTTTTACAATTACCCAAATCAATTTTTATTTTCTTTAGGAACATAGTAACGTTGTAATTATTTGTATGAATTATAGCACGTTACTTAATACATTGCCGGGGCTTTTGGTTTATAGCAGAAGTTAAACTAAGTTCCTTTTTTAAAAAAAAATAGCAAACACGAAGCCCTCAGAGAGCAGCTAACTACGTTCTGCTACCACTGAATATCCATTTTCTATTTACTAAGTATCTCAATTAATAAACAGAATTATAGATATAGTATATAAGTATATTGTATATATATATAATTATATATATATTATATAGTTATTATCCGTTATATATATAATATATATATATACGTAGTAATAATAATACGGGACGCTAGTATAGCTCTTTTCATGTTCATATATAAGGCAAAAATATACTGGTGCACAGCTCATTGAAGGATATGACATTCAATAATTATGGACTGCCAGCAACGTGGTATTAAGCTTTAATAAGTCACTTAACTTTAAGTCCCATCTACTCAAAAAATCATTTATATTATGTTATATATATTATTTAATATATATTATAATATAATATTATATATTAATAGATATATAATATTTAACTGAATCATATTTACCTATTACTTTACATATATTAATTAAATGTTGGCTTATCTTAGGTATAATGAAATATAGTTAAATTACTTATTTTATGTTACAAAGCAACTGATAATAAATGATATTAAGAGGCCTGCTTTTAATAGTATTAATCTATTACTGCGAAATAATTCGTTCTAAACTCATCGTTGATATTTAGATGCAACTAAGAACTCATTAGCAATAGGTATATGTAATACTAATTATAATATTATGACAGTCCTCAATAATATTTGTAAAAAATATCATATTAAAAAGGTAAGACAGCATTTATATATATATATATATATATATATAATAATATATATATGTATATATATATTGATATATAGTATATATATATATATACCTTATATAATATATATATATATATATATATATATATATATATATATATATTATATTAGTATATATATATTAATTATAATATATAATATATATATAATATATATATATATATATATATAATATATATATATTAGGTATATATAATATATATATATATAATTATAATATATATATATATATAATATATATATTATATATATATATATATATATATATAATAAAATATATATATATATATATATATATATATATATACTTATATATATATATAATATATATATATATATACCTAATACCTTGGATAGCATCACTAATATATATAATATTTATTATTATGGGTGAGCGATTATAAATGATGAAGTTAGAGGTTGTGGTCGTAATTTTAAAACTACAAAAAATTGCTAATAGAATTGGTTTTGTAAGGTTATGGAAACTTTGGAGAGTACGTTATCAGGGCTTTGGGATTATAAATTGGGACATTAGAAGGAAGTAATCGATTTTTGACTCTGGTTTCTAGATGTCAGACAACTATTGGTTAATGGTTAATGGTAAGGACAAGATAAAGCTCTATAGTATATTATTTAATCTTATACATACATAATATGTAAATGATATTGCTTATTATATTGGAATAAGCCTTACGATATATATTATTAAATGGCTAGTGATATATAGCTATCGTAGAATGCTTTTACATGATAAATTGCTCAATTTCTTCTCATTCTAACATCTAGGTGTGCGCTAGAGTTTAAATGGCGGGTTTGTCTGTGGAAGTATGTGGTGGGTTATTCATCATCTATTAAATCTAGCGATTATTAATTATTATGGAATATTATTAATATATTGATGTAGTTATTTAAAAATTAGATTTATTATTCTATATTTGAATTAACGTTTTGTGATGTAATGTTAATTACTTTATTATATTTATATTATTGTATATCTATAATTATTATTCATTATTAATTTTTGGGTCTTGTTTATTTACATTGTAGTGCGAAGCGTTACCTCTTACAAAATAACATGTTAGTCATGTACTTTATTAATATATATATAAATATTATATAATATATATTATATAATTATATATTTATATTAGGGTTAGATCAATTTTCAATATAATGTTTTAGATCTTAGTATGTCATATTATTTATAATGGTATAGTCTTATATAACGCGACGTAGTATATACCATTATTAACATTAACTGCTTATATTCACAACTAGTGAATATAATATCAGTCTCATTAAAGGAATTCTTCACTGTGGACGAAACTTAAGACTCACACAAAATCTAACTTCAAAAGTACTCATATTATTTATTGATACAAAATTTCTTTGGAGAAAATACAGACCATTTTATTGAAAAGTAAATTTGAAATTTGGTTATACAATTTACTTTTCAGGTGAAACGGATTCAGAGCGTTCCTCTTGTAATTGGTCAATTCTTGGAAGCTGTTGATCAAAATACTGGTATTGTTGGCTCAACAACAGGTTCTAATTATTATGTCAGAATTTTATCAACTATTGATAGAGAACTTTTAGCTTATAATATCATCTTGAATATGTATGTTAGGGAATATTAAATTTTGACTATTATATAATATTATATTATTAAAGTATATTATAGTACTTATATTAGCTATATGCACTTTATTTCTGTTATATATTCTAAAGGATTGCATTATTTATTTTTGATTTTAAGCAAGTTCTTCATCAGGCCAGACTTAGTTATATATTATAGTATTATGAAGATGGAATTAGGCAGTTAAAACCAATTTATTTATTTTATGGTATTTTTAAATATTTGAAGGATTTATATTCAGCTACCATACGTTATATTTTATTATGATGGACAGCCATTTGGCATGTCTCTCGAGTTACTGTTGTACTCAGTGATTTTTTTATGCTTATGAGATATAAATGAATATCAGCACCGGTATCCCATATGACACTAATTAAGCTAAAGATATTTTTTGTTTAAGGCCTTCACTTGTCAATTACCAAGTAAGATAGTGATCTACAATAACCTATAGAAAAGAAACCGATTGATTTAAAAATTATTTATTAATAATTAATATTATTTATATAATCAAATAATAAATTATATTAATAAAGTAAAAATATAATAATAATAATATTAGAAAAAATAAATTAAAAACATGTAATAATAATAATAATTATATATAGGTACTATATATGCTATGATCATTAATATGTAAATTGTAACTAATGGTATATTTCTTAAGACTTAATAATATTCTATATTTAATTAAGGTAATTAAATATATTATTTAATAAAATAGTAATAAATGATTATATATGACTAAAGAAGAATTAAATCAAATGATGATTATATATTAATAAAATTATCACGTTTAACTCGATCCACACATATATAAAATTACACAAGCTATAGTCAGCGAATAGAGATACTTGAATTTTGTTATGAAATTCTACATACTATTCTTATCTGTGGGCGTAGCTTTCTGTAACTGAAATACTATGAATATTAATTTGAGTCTAGGCTCTCAATTTAAAGTGATAATTCGGTTAGCTCATTATTATTATTGCCATATATTTAGTAAGTCGAAGTGCCTTCAGCTTCGTGCTAGAAAGAATCAATGAAGAGCCTTCCTCCCTCTGCATTCTCTTCCCAATTCCTTCTGCATACTTTATCCGTACTAAAGACCAGGCCTTTTTTGGTATCCATCCCTCTGTCACTATCTCTGCTCTATTAGTTATTTGCTATCACTGTATAGTTCAGTTATCTTCTCATTTGCTTCCGTTCTATTTCCGTTTACTTATTAAACTACTTTACCTTCTCATTTTTCATTGTTGACTATTTTACATACCCAAACTTCTCTCTTCACGTAATTATCTCTTACATTCCATTCACTTACAATCAGTGTTAGTTTACTTATATTCATCGGTATCACTTTAATCAATAGGTATTCCTACATTTACGTATCTCTCAATCAGGAATGCGTTAATACTATTTATTCCCTCTTCTTAAAAGAGTTGCCAGACTGTAAATTTCCTTGCTCGAAAATTATAATCATAATTGATTTTCTATAACCCCACATTGGTCAACTTTTCCTTTATTTTTCTTCCACTAATTCTCATCTCCTTGCACTCTTCCTTCTATATATCATGGCTTCAACTTATTAACATCTTTACTACTATTTTATTCCTCCAAACCTGCCTTACTTTGTTTATCCTGTATAACCCTGTTACAAGTTTAGGCAACCACAATATGTATCGGATCCAGCTTAAAATGAGTCCCAGGAATCACGATTAGTATTGTATAATTCATTTTCAGCTTTGCATATGTTCTGATAAATCCGACACTATGACAATATTATCTATAAATGGATGATTTTTGTGAGTCTCAATTATAAAACTTCTCGGTGTTTTAGTTAATCCAATTTCTATATATATCTCGTAATTATATATGAGTTCCCACTGTGTTATAGTTAAAAATATCCATTCATAATTATTTATTTTATTATACAATCCTTATATCTTACAGATTATGTATCACTATCATATTCTTATTATGAGTACTATTATCTCCCTCTTAGATATGGTTTTACTTTTTACTCGTTTTCTCCTGTGGCCCAATATCCTTATTCTACCTTAACCTCCTATTATCATTCTCTTTTATTACTACTCACCGCCGTGTTCATGAATTAGTTAGTTCCCATTCACCCTTTTCGGGAGTAATTTAATTTTAGCATGGAGCTAACGGCATCTACTCTTTTCCACAATAGTCCATAACAAATCATGTGACAATCTTCCTTTACTCACTCTTCTGTTATATAGGTTAATTGCCACCTTATTATGTGTTATATATAGATATTATGAAGGTGTCGCAGAGGAGGCCTTTAGACAGGTATGATTTTTCCTCTCTTATCTCCTATTTGGATGACTCATTAAATTTATTTAAAGTTTAATATTTCCGAAGTTTTAATTTATTATCTTTATATAATCTCATTTTTAAAAAAAAAACTTCCTATGAAAATTTTCTGGTAGGTCTTTTGGGCGATAGAGATCCATTATTTAATTGCAATTGATTAACTAAAAAGACAGTATTTCATAATTATTTAAATTTAATCATCTTATAACTGTAATTTAAGTTAATTAATCCTATTTATCTTTATCATGTATTAGTGTGCCTGTCTTCTTGGGATGCAAAGGGAGGCTAACATCAAAATATATACCTTATGCTTCAATGTGATCTATGTGTTAGATTAAGCTATTATATTTTATACGCTTCGATAGTTACGTTATCACCGGCATAACATTCTACGTTTTAGAGTTGAGAGCATATTTCTACCAGTTACGTCATGTTTTCTAAGTAGAAGGGGAGAACAACATATAAACACAAAAATAGTTTGTGCTGTTTTCTATTCGTCTATGGGTAGTCTGCATCTTCTTCTGAATCCATGCAAAAAAATTTCTACTCAATACATCGGCCCTCCCTTCATTAAAGCCTTAGGCTTGCAAATGATGTTCTTTTATGTATCTCAAACGCAAATGGCACTAGAACATGAGGAATAAGGTCTCTATGCTTATTAGAATATATTATAACTATGTCAAAAAATATCCTCATATCTCAGTAGATATGCAAAGCTCCAATAGACCGATGGTATATAGTATGTTAGTTCATGTGTTTACGTCTCACGCCATAATGAACTTTATAAATTTCCCAAGGGTGAAAAATTAATTATTGTCCTAGTGCCATTAGGCTCTAATCTTTACTCGGAATCGTCCAATCGGTTTGTAGAAGTAGACTTAGACAAGCTTGGGTTGACGACTTTTTCGTATATTAGTACTATGAGTATTGAGAATATATTCATGAAAAGTTGACTTATCTTAAGACGCTCAGATGGATGATGCTACATGGAGAATGTATCTTGAAATAACTGAAATACCTTTGTCTCAGAAGATTAGAAGGTACCGCTTACGGCATGATCGATAAAATGCTTTCTCCATTCACCATCCTTGGCTATTTTTTCCACCCTAACTGGTGGATTTAGATTTCAGTCTTAGAACAAGGTTTTAGTTATTTCACCAAGACATTAAAGACGAATGTGAAATAACAGAGTATCTTAATAAGACGCTGGGATCATTACATGGTTAGTCTGACTTTATGTAGCTTTATGAGGTTATGTCTTTATTATAATCAGACAGATTACGATTATTCAACTATCGCTTCAATAATTGAGATAAATCACTTTAAGACCTTCGTGTTCCTTGGAAGAAATAGTTTCTTTAGTCGAGTAGCTGTTTCAAAAGCTCATTTACATGTGAGATTTATATATTTAGAGCTTCTTGTTATATTCCAGGTTATATTAAAACCGTCAATTACTTTTACTAAAACGATCGCTCATTGCATATCATTTTAGTTCTCAACGGTACTTTATATACCTAGAATTTTGGATTAGTAGAAATAGAAATAGATGTCAGGTTGTCATTTGTAACAGTTAGTTTAATTTGTAGGACCGGTACATATAGTGCCATGTAGATAGGAGACTGGGATTAGCAATTTACTGTAATAGTGTGGTATAGATGAGGTAATTTTTGCATAATAAAGTATAACTATAAATTAATCATTGGTCCTTCATATTTATTCTCAGTAGCTTATAGACTAAGTTTCTATCATCAGAGTCCAAATGCATATACTATTATATTAAATGATAGGAAGATTAGAATAAGAATTAATAGAGACATAAAGAATATATATCCAATATTCACCTTCAATTCATCAATTATAACAATAAAAGTGAATAACTTCCAGTTTGCACGCAACAATGCCAAAATTTGAGTAAAATGTCTATGCCGATAAATTAAGATGTCCAGTTTTTTTGTAATAATTTATTGTGAATATTGAAACTTTTTAGCACGGCAATATATATACAATTAAGTACATGATGAAAGCATAGTATATATATAATAGACTATTAAGATCCTACTTTGACATACCTTAAATTGAATGGAACTCACACCTTGATAATAAAAGTAAGGATTAAAAATTTCTTAAAATAAAACTAGTAATTGTAAGTTAAATAAATATGAATAAAATACTTAAGACAAATAATTAGTCATATATTAATTAATAATTAAGTTAATTAATCTTAAATGAAACTTAATTAAAATATATAATAATATCATTATAATAGGTACAAAATATGTTTTATCAAATGATAAAAGTAAATATACAGAATTAATTTACTTTACACAAAAAATAGTAACGAGAGATAATTAATACTGTTGCTCTAATATGATTAACATCACCTGATTCATTATCCAGTTGGATAAGGTTATTATCGCCCCTCTGATTAGAATATATACGTGTAAGTCATATTTTAAATTTTTGAATGGTTTCGTGTATAATGAACTGTAAATATTTGCGCCATATGTCTCCCTGCGTAAACTCTCTTAATTTTGATACTCATGTTTCACATTATTATATTCGATTAGCTAACTTGAGCCACGATATAGTCAAGTGTCATAATAGTCTGTCGCGTGTAGAGATCTAGTATGAAATTGACGCTTACCATTTTGCGAGCGTTATTTTGCTTGTGGTTTGGGTAAGAACGCGCAAGGTGCCGCAATTTTATAACCTTTTTTATGTTACATCATGCTGGGTGAGCTTAGCCAAATAGCTGCAGAGAAGCAACTGCAAAGAACTTTCGACCTCTTCGATCTCTATTTGGCTTGGATATGTGCTATTTCTGAACCAAAATTATGTAGTGTCTTGAGAGAGGAGGTTGTTTCACTAAGACGGGATGCTAATGTAGTGGGTGTTGTGCAGTTCTTTTTTAGAGAAGATCATGGAGTGTTCGATATTTGTCAAGTCATTAATTTTTACTTTTGTAGTGGGTGTGGAGGGTGTGTTCTTGAGCTAATTTATTGTGAGGTTGATATTTTATGTATAGCATAGGCTAGATATTATGTCATCAGTTATACATTATTCTTTCGTTTTCTTTACTTGGTGTTTTTTTCTTTTTCTCCTATTTTTTCTTTTTCTCTTTGTCTTTTTTTTTTTTGTTAGTTCTCGTTTTCTTCTTCTTAGTTTTCTCAAACTGCTTGTCCACTTCCCTCTACACTTTCCACTGATGAATTACAGCTTTCTCAAGCATCTTGCCAGTATCTTACGCTGCTATCTCATACTCCTGCTTCTGCTCTGTCTTACATTACTCTTACTTTCTATGGTGTGGCTCTCTTCTTTCTTCTTCTTCTTTGATACCTGATAACTTCAATATCGGTTCTTTCCTCCTATCCTTTTCTTACTTCTTCTAATCTATTATCTCATACCTTTCGTTCGTACTTCTTTTCTTTCACTACTTCTTATAACCTCAGTATTTCATATCGCTAGGAACAATTGTCACCGTAGTCATCATTATCACTATACCCACAATCTAGAGTTTTTGTTTTATATACAATTATCCTAGAGATAATCAGAAAACATGTATTCATGGTAAATGATGAAGCACATAATACTCTATAAATAAACAAAATTATCTTTAACAATTTAATATATGGTTTGTGCTTTGAAGCAGATTCTCTTCTTAAGTAGCAGTAATATTCATATTATAGTTAAGCTCAGAGAAAATTGGATTAAAATAATAATAAATATAACGTATTTGTGAAAAAACACATAACAGATTTGTTTTAAAACAGTAGCACATCCAACAAATTAAAATAAATAACTCTAATATCATAACTGATACTAGCCTTGGAAGTGGTACTCTGATTAAAATCTATATGATATCTCTTGGGTATTGGTACTGGGTTTCAGTTCGGTTATTTTTATCTTCTTTCTTCTTCTTCTTTCTTTTCTTCTTACTTCTTACTTCTTCTTTCTTCTTCTTCATTCTCTTCTCTTCTTCTTCTTTCTTCTTCCTTCTTCTTCTTCTTCTTTCTTCTCTTCTTCTCTTCTTCTTATTAGCATTTTATATTTTTATATTTATAATATTAATTATCTTAATAATTATTATATTTTAATTAATATTATATATAATTTAATATTATATTATATATAATTATTATTATTATTATTTATATTAATTTAATTATTATTTATAATTTTCATTCTTATAGTATTATTTAATTAATTATAATTTATATTATTCATAATTTAATGTATATTGAGTAATTATATTTTAATTTATTATATTATTATTATTATTATTATTTATATTTTATATTCTTATTTAATAGGATTGTATATATTTTAATTTAGGTGTTTTGAAATTAATATATTTTGTCGTTAATTCTTTTGTAATTTTCTAATTTAAATTATCATTTAATATTTTATTATGGTAATTATTATATATTATTATATTTATATTATTTATTATTATTATATATTATAATTATATTTATATTATTAATTTTATTAATATATTATATATTATTATGATTTATTAAATTTATTTATTATACTTATCTCACTTAATTTATCTCTTATCCTTCAAATTTTAAAAACTCATACTTTTACTTTATTTACTTAACTATTATTAATAATATAGTGAAAGTAATTTATTATTTTAATTATAAATATTATATCAAATTTCTTTTCGGTTTTGTTCTAAATAGATTTTTAATTATAAACCTAACTTTTTCTTCCTTTATTTTAGTTCTTATTTTTACAAACTTTTAACAAGTTTATATAATACACCTTTGAGAATTTGTGTATCTCCAATATACTCAATTAAATTAATTTATATATCTAGTTGCTACTCTCATAGTATTAAATGAAATGTGTTTCCTTGTTATTTCTATTTCTCCACCTTATTAAATGGTTTAAATCATACATATAATAGTTCAACAGTTCGTTTATTTGGTATTTATATTGACCATTTTTAATGGTGTGAGATGATTTGAAGGGCTAAGGATTCATCCATATTTATTTACATATGACCTGTTTCATGTATATTTATTTTTGCGTGACTCCAATATTCTTCATTATTAAATGGTGAGATATAATTTTTTACTTTAATGAATATGTTAGACCCCCAAAAGAGAAATTATTTAGTATATTGAAATATAATTGTGTTTATTTATATAAAATTCTTATTTAATTTGATCCTTAATTGAAAAGTGTGATGTTGAAATATTTGTTTGGTATATAAAAAAATATAGTATGGTATATGTATACTAAAAAGGAGAAAAATAATAATTAATCAATAGTTAAGAGATTAAATATAATAATATAAAATATAATAATAATTAATTATATAATAATATATATAATTTAATAATAATAATATGAATAACAAATAAATAATTAATAAAATATATAATTATAAATTAAATAAGTTTATAAAATATAACTAAATATATAATAAATAATTAATTAATTATAAATAATAATAATAATAAATTTAAATGAATAATAATTAATAATTAATTTTTAATTAATATTAATTAATAAATCCTTTCAGCTAAAAATTTATTGTTTAAATAATAATTAAACAATAGAACTTCTCTAATTAATTAAATATTATAATAGTTATTAAAGTATAAGTAAATATATATAATTATATAATAAGCTATAACTATATATATCAGTTATAATATAATATTTATAATTTCTCTCATAATTTCAATTTTAAAACTTTATTCAATTTACGCCATCATATTATGTAATATTGAGCCTTAATACAATAATTTTAACCATAATTTAATCTATTATTATATATATATATATACCATGATGGTTAACTAATATCTATAATAACAAAAGAATCGTTCTACCAATTTGTTAAAGGGAGTACATTAACTAATATTGGGCCAACAGCTATAGGTAGTTCTGGATTCCTTGGTAAGACTCACGATAAATATTAATATAATAATTTAATAACAAAGCACAAGAATAAAATAAAATATAATGAAAGGATAAAGAAAACAAGGTAATTAACAAAGACAGGAATTAAAGAATATAATAATAAATAATAATTATATTTAAAATATAATAATAATTATAATAATTATAATTTAAAATAATAATAATTTTATATTATAAAATAATTATAATAATATTACAATTAATTAATCTTAATAATATTAACAATAATATCATAATATCATAATATCAATATATCAAAGAAGTTTATTAATATCACCATAATAAATTTTATTATATTTTAATACTCTAATAATTAATAATAACAAAATTTACATTTTAAAATCCAGCGGAAAAAAAAGGGAATGAAAATATAAAATCCATTTTTACTATAATTAATATTATTTGTCATAGGCTATTATATCAATTAGATAAATTAGCAAACCGTTTCTCAACATTACGTTAGTAATACTAGCACTAGATATGAGTCTAGATATTAATAGACTCAATTGAGTCTTAAGTATAAAAATAGACGCCATGCCATCTCTCTACCAAACTATTACATGATCCACCAATATAGACAATAAATACTAGTTTCCGTAATTTAGGAGCCACTCCACTACTCAGCAGAACAATAATCATTAATGAAAGTTAATTGAAATACAATAGAGTTATATAGCATAGATAATATATGTAGAATAAGACTAATAAAAAGTTAATTAATATTATGCTCATTGCAATACTTCACAAAAAAGACTAATCTATGCTTAATACACATAAAAATATATAAATTTTGAATACATAATTATAATAATTATGTAGGAAAAATTAATAAATTAAAGCATTAACCATTTTTAACGGACTTTCAATAAGTATATATTTTAATTAATTAATTAATAATTTAATAGTAGTGCATTGCCTGGTCACTAAAGTATACTTTGCCACACATAACAAAATCTATCCGGACTGTTTTTACACTTTCTATTCATTTTTATATTCGTTACATATATTAATAGAGTTTTGCTAATGTATCTGCCATGAAATAAAATAAAAAATATCATCTAAAGATAATATTAAAATTCATTTATATAAATAAAAAATAACAATTTAACACATATGTATCCATTAAGATTTAGTAAAATGTAATGTGATAATTTAAGTAATAGAACACTAGTTATGAATAGAATATGATTAAGTAGACAAGCAACACGCAACTAACCATAAACTTGCATTAATCAACACGGCTTAATAGACGGGTATCAGTTTTAAGATACATAGACATGCATTATACTAAAATTCGCGTTAATATTTTCTCCCCATCCCGGGAAGCTCCGGCTTGCTTCTGAAAAACCCTAGACCTGCAATTGAGCAATCATGAATGCTTAGATATTGGTTAACGTTATAGAGAGAAATCACAATCTATCAATTAAACAAAACCCCCTATAAAAAACCCCCAGCGGGGAGTAATAATAAAATAATAAATTAAAATAAAAATAATTAATATATTAATTTATATTTTAATTTAATATAATAATATATAATAATAAGAATAATAATTAAAATGTCCTGCAATGTTAGATAGATAATAATATATAGTAAGATACCATTCAGATATATCGAGGTTGTAAATACTATGAAGGTACACTATAATTTGTTACTTAATATAGATTAGACAATTGGAGACACTCGGGATGTTGTGATGTATTTGGAAGCTGTCAAGATGATGTGTACTAAGTATATATCTCTTTTAAAATACTCCTATTCTGGATTTGTGAGTATGAGATATATAGATCAATGGACTATTATTTTATTTCATTGTTTTCATAAATTAAAAGTTTAGTCTTAATACAGAGATATAAATCAACCATTCACAGTCAGTGGGCGTACGGTATTGTAGGGGTATATTATATATAGTAGTGGAGGATGTTAAGTATTGTAACTACACTCCCATCCCCGATAGTAATTTTGATTAAATAATTGAATAAATTTTATAATTTAGTATAATATTTATTCTTCAGTTTTTATTAAATAGACAATGATAATGAACTAATAAATGATTATATATATAAAGCAAAACACGAAGAAGAATGGAATGCAGTTTAAAATAAGAAATGAAAGAACAAAAAATGGTTTCCAGTAGTTGGGGATTTATATAATTTTTTTAAAAAAAAATGTACATGACCTACTTATCAGTTAAGTTTTCAAACAAAAATAGGGGCTAAAAAATAAATCACTACATACATGTACCAGCAAAAACAAGATTTCTGATAAATTAACAGCAAGGAGTATACAATAATAATACGTATACCAATTATACTATTTAACTATAGAGACAAAACTGAAAAACTGAAAACTAAATGCAATAGATATAAGTATTCTCGAATTATGAGTAGATAAAAAATGCCTTTAGCATTCTTAGCGAATCTGGTGAGCAAATTTATTCTGATTAGTTAATTTTTTAAACATAATATATTTAGTACAGTATTTATATACAGTTTATCTTAAAATAATATTTTTTTAAATAATTTATTATTTAAAACATATTAATAATTTTAACATTATGTTTAATAATTTAATTAATAAATTATACTTTAAATACTTAATTTATATATATATATTAATTATATAATTAATATATTAATATATATTATATATATATATAATATATATATATTATATATTATAATATATATTATATATATATATATATATATTATATATATATTATATATTATATATTATATATATATATTATAATATTATATAAGTTACTATATATATAATATTATATACGGTATATATATATATATTCAGGAGTTGATTCCTGAGTTTTGCATTCTTAAATCTTTGTCATTCCCCCTTTGACACATCCCCTTTACATAGCTTAGAATGAAATCACAAAAACTTTCAATTTTACCAATGAATAAAAATTTCCCAAAAACCTAAAATTTTGAAGCAATAGAAAATGATTTTTAAATCACTCATTTAACTTGCCCACCTGTCTTCATCCAAATTATTAAATTTCCCATAAGCAAAGTTTATAAATTTCTGCCCCATTCTAGCTTATGAGTCGAAAGTTTTCTTCACGCAAGAAACGATCCATTGTAAAGTAGATAAATTAGTAATATTTTATATCTCAATAAAACAATAAAAACTATAAATTTCTGATAAAAAAAATTAAAATTGTTATAATAATAATAATTAAAATTGTTATAATGATATGATCAATGAGCAACTACCAGAATTATATTGTACACTTTAGCAGAAATTTTAAGCATAGTTGTGAAACTCTTGTCGTTTGCATTGATTGGGTTAACTCGCGGTAAAGCAGAAATTTGAAAGCTATAGTTGTGAAACTCTTGTGAAATTGTACCACATTAGCCTTAAATTAAGAGGAAAATTACACATGCATTTTATGAATCAGATGAAATAAGTTATATGTTTTGTGGCAAGATTGCCTGAAAGTTTGAAATGCACAAAGTGAAAAAGTGTTAATGCAAAAGCGATTGATTCTGGGAAATTTGAAGGAGCTGTTTCAATTGTATTGAAGTAATCTAAGTAATTTAACTGTAGGATTCTCTACATTTGCGAGGTTACGCCCAACACATTGTGTGCTCACTGGTAGTGGTGGGACACATTGTTTATGTCTTTGCACATATCACCAAAATCCAAAATTGCAACTGGCAACATACAAGGATTTAATAGATTTTAGTGTCTGTGATACTGATAGGGAGGAATGCATGATGCCTATTGGCAAGGATTGCCTGAGGGAAGATGGTGTTAAGGCTTTCTTACAATTACTTGATAGTGTAGAACATGCTCCAGATAATGCTTTTTACAAAAGATGGAAAACTGTTGATAGATGTACAATGGTTGATAAAATGGAACCATTTGATGAATTTCTAACCTTATTAAGTAAGAAAATCTCCAATATGGTTCATCACCATTTTTTTGCAGAAAAGCAATCCCAGTATTTCAAGGAGTTGAAAGAAAATCTGAAACCAGAGACTGAGGCAGTAATTATTGGAGACTTTTCAGAAAATGGTTCATACATTTATATCTAAGCTCCTTTGCCAACTTAAAATGAGTCTAAAAAATTTGAAAAAAAAAACATCATTTCACTGTTGGTTGTGCAAGCCAATATAAAAACAGGTATAACTTTTAGTTTGGAATGTGAATAGCACTTCTATGCTACTTAACATGGTAAGACAGCCTGTGACTGCATTGGTGGAAGTCAAAAGAACAACAACTACAACCCAAATCTTGACACCAGAAGACATGTTCCACTTCTGTGAACAAAACTTAAGTCCATCACATATTTCTTCATCGTGAGAACTGAACTTTAAGAAGCTGATGAAAAGTTAAAGAAAAGATTTGGTGAGAGTCAGACTATTTCTGGAACACAATAGGTTTTATAATAAGTTGGTTGTTCCAATAGACATTCAGGATGAGAGGTAGCGTTAATAAGTAGTTATTGATCCAATTTTCAGCTCTCGCAAATGAGAAAGAAAAAGAATAAATTTCAGAGGACAGACTTTTAAATGAATGTTTTTGACAGCGAATTTGTATAAATCAAGGAGCTGTACAATATTGGGCAATATATTGGTTGTATCTATGACAAAAGTGTGTGATATGGAATTGTTGAGGAGCATTGTAAGGAGTTTCGTGACTTTATAATTAATTTTCTCATTCTTGCAGGTTCCTCATTGGCTAACTTCTTTTATTTCACATCAAAGAAAGCCCCCTAAAAATTGAAGTGCAAGGAAACATATTTCCATTAAGGGGGGCTCGGAGCCATGGGGGACCATGAGAGGGGGTAGACGAAGTCCCCATTCGCCACCTTAGAAGGCGCCCCGAGAGCACACCTGACAACTGATATCTATGCGGTCTACTCAAGGGTGTTTGTTTAGTTTTTTATAATCATAAAAACGATTGTATAATATATATTATATAATATATATATATATATATATAGTTTATAATATATTATATTATATATATATATATAATATATATATATATATATGTTTGTATGATAGTTAGTTGAGTAGCCAGAGGTTAGGGAGTAGGTGTGCTGGTATGGTCTTGATAAGATGTTATTGAGCGAGATTACGGTATACGCAGTTATGCTGTGGTAAGTTCGTGTATTATTATATATTATATATATATATATAACGGGTATATATATATATATATGAGAGAGAGGAGAGAGATGAGAGTGAGTGAGAGGGAGAGAGAGAGAGAGAGAGGAGAGAGTAGGAGAGAGAGAGAGAGAGAGAATGAGAGAGAGAGATGAGAGAGAGGGAGAGAGAGGAGGGAGAGAGAGAGAGAGAGAGAGAGAGAGAGAGTAGAGAGAGAGAAGAGAGAGAGAGAGAGATGAGAGAGAGAGGAGAGAGAGAGAGAGAAGAGAGAGGAAGAGAGAGAGAGAGAGAGGAGAGAGAGAGAGCAGAGAGAGAAGAGAGAGAGAGAGGAGAGAGAAAAGAGGAGGAGGAGAGAGAGAGAGAGAGAGAGAGAGAAGAAGAGAGAGAGAGGAGAGAGAGAGGGAGAGGGAAGAGAGAGAAGCAGACGGGCAGAGTCAGAGAGGGACTGAGGAGGATGTGGAGAGGGGAGAGAGAGGAGAGAGAAAGAGGAGAGAAGAGAG